>JAPYZL010010687.1:0-11474 GCA_030522825.1 Platygaster orseoliae | reverse complement strand
GATATTTCCCGCTGATTTCCAAGTACCCCAAAAAGAGGCTTTTGTTCCCGCATTCCATAGAAATAAAGTGGCCTTTTTTACGGATGCATGGGAAAAAATTTTTTTTGATCATCTGTAACTGTAAACTACGATCCAAAACTCCAATGAAATTTTCCTGTCGAGTCTGAAATTTAAATAAAAAAATTTTTCTTTTTTTAAAAATTTTTATGTTACGTGTTAGGTGAATATTTTTCTGCTTTACCTCGACTTTTACGTATTTCAATTTTTCTAGTCTAAGCTTCGACTAGTTTTTACGGACCGTTTGATATGAATATTAATGGAATTAATTAAAAGTAGTTTTAAAGTTTGTTCTTTTTAACGTTAAAATCAAATTAGATCGAAAGAAAAAAAGTTCTGATATAATTAAGGATTTCTATAAGGCTTTCTAGAAATCTATGTTCAAGGAAGTTAAAGTTTGAAATCATTTTAATTATTTCTGAAGAATTTCGATAAATTATAACACAAATTAAATGTAATTCATAGAACTCTAGAATTTTCGTATTGTGTATTGTTTGTACAATTTTTAAGTATTTTTGAGGATATTTAGAAACTTGAAGTATTTCTATGTATTGATTTTTTACTACAGTATTTAAAATAAAAAATTTTTTTCTATTTTATTTTATTTTCCAGTAAAAAGTATCATCCGTAGATATCTAGTATTTTCGTTTTATTCCTTATTTTTCCAGTATTTAGATAATTGAAACATTTTTTTCGTTTTTTCATGAATTTTTCTATAAATTTGTAAAATGAAATGCTTTAGGATTTAAGATTTTCTGAACTTTGAAGAACGTTTTATCGACATTTTTTCTAGTATGTAAAAATAGATTACTTGTGTTTCTTACATTTTTTTAATATTGACAATTATTTTAAAAGATTATACAGTTTTTTTATACATGTCGAGTATTTTTGTCGATATCTATATAGATTTCCAAAATTCGATGCACAAATTTTAATTCAAATTTTAATCGATTGTCAGTAATTTCATAGATTTCTGAGAAAATCGAATTCATAATAAAAAAATGTCTTGTTTTTTACTATTTAATTTTAGTTTTAACAATATTTTGTCCTTTTTTCTTTTTTTTTTTTGAAGATTTCTATTATTATTATAGATTGCTATTTACGCTTTTCATAACTTGATGCTTTCAAATTCTAAGTTTTACAGATCTTCGGTATTTGTACAGATTTTTTAGAAAACAGTTCTTTCATTGAATTATATTTCTCTCAATAGTTTTTTAGAGCTTAGATCATGCGTAGAATGTCCTGATTTTTTATAAAATTCTATGTAAATTTCTAGTTTAAAACCTTTTTCTGCTAGCCAATTTTTTAAGAAAAATTTTAATGGTCTGATTTTTCCATAAAGTAAATAAAAAAAAATTTCCCATCTTCTGTGATTAAATTATGATCCAAAACTCTCATAAAATTTGCATGGAAAGTCTGAGACTTGAAAAAAAAATTTTTTTTATCAGGTAAAATACGTAACGAGGACTGAAAAAATTTGATTTCCCGTTTATGTGACGTGCTACGTTATTAATTTTATGTTTTACTTTAATTGACTTTTGCGTATTTTAATTTTGCGAGTCTAAGTTTTGACTGGCAAATACTGATCGTTTGATATTCAGGAATCAATTTACGATCGATCTAAAGTTTTGTCTGTTTGACGTCAAAATCACCTTGGGAAGTCATTTGAATATTGAAACTTGAGATTAAAAACGTGATCGAAATTCTTGTCCTTAACGGAACTAATTTTACAGTCAGCATGGAATTTTGTATTGAACTTGTTCGACGATCAATGAACTCAACGATGAAATTTTAGAAAGAAACGAAATAAAACTTGAGAAGAGTAGTACTTTAATTTTTGATTCAGTCAGAAAGATGTTTAAATGAATAAATTGTTGTTTGTTCGATATTTAAAGAAACTTGTCTCAGCTGATAAGAAAAATATATAGAATTTCAATAATTAATTATTATGATTTTTACCTTACTTATTACTTTATTGTTAGTTATTTTTATAACATCAATTGAGAAATACGATTTATACCTTTTTTTACGCGTATATGGAATGTTAAAGATTTTTTTTTCTATGTGCAATAACCATTTCGGAAAAAATTGGATGTAAAATCCGCAGTGAACATTCTGAATTTTTACTGTGTTAGATTTTAAATAAATTTACAAGATATTATAAATACTAATTTGCTATAAATTTTTATTAATTTACACTTGTCCAAATTTTAGATGACCAGTTGAATTTAAATTCAATATCCGTTGTTTTATTCGTTGAAATTATTAATTGAAAGTTTCATCAAGGGCTTAATTCAAATTTCCGACTTTGCTGGGTTTGATAACAAGATCCTAATGTCAATTTAAGTTGTAATTTGTTTCTGAATTTTTAATCAAAAGCTAACTTTGGAGCTTGACGTTCGTATCTTTATTATGCAATGGTTCAAGAAGTGATTCTCATACAAAGTAAGAATAATATATGTATATTTAAATTACTCTTAGAAATTGAGTTTGAAATCTACCTTTATTGAGATCAGATATGGAAAATCTCTTTTTAATTGGAATTTAAGGTACAAAAATTCCACGAAATTGTTGTGACTTTTGAATTTGAAACGTTGTAAATGATTGTGAAAATAATTGTCAAGATTTAAAATATGTGTACCCTTGTCATTGATCGTTAAATTTTATAAACTTTCGAGAAATAGAAGAGTTGTCGCAAGAGAATAAAAAGTAATCAATTGTATTTTTTGTTATTATTGTTACTACTGGGAAGATATGATTATGGAGAGCAATCTTTTTAATATTATCAGTAAATTTATTTGCTGACAGTAATAATGTTAACGTTTTTGCTACTTTTGAGCTCTTTTAAGACCTGCGTATTTTTTAAAAATTTTCGACAACTTTTATAAGACATCTTTTTCATATTCAGACGTCAGTAAAGATACATATTTTAGGATGTTCATTTAATGTTTACATAGTTTTTATTTATGCGATATAAAAATATGCAGGTCTTAAAAAATACTTTAACGTACCTCAAACATCAACGTTACGGTATGAAGAAAAATAATAATTTGGGAATACTGAAAAGTTTTACATTACATTTTTGTTTAGTTATATAATATTTGAGGAATAAGAAGTAAGTGAAAATTGCGATTATCAAACTATAAATATCTAAAAAACAAGACATTGTATTCTTTTAAAAATATGTTTGTTTGAAACTAATTGACAGATGATTTTTATACGCTGGAAAAGTGTGAGAAAAATTACACTGTGCAACAAAATTTAAGTTTGAAAAAGTTGATGAGCTCTCATTAGCAAAAATCGATAGTACATGGCCCCAAACACATATATGTCGGAGCATTTTCAAAAGTTAATTCTTGTTTACGATTAATTAATTAATAAAAATTCTAAATTGAAAATAGTATAACTTCCTGAATTTTCATTCGATTTTAAGAGCGAAAAAAGGGAGATCGTTCTTTTAAATTGGAAAACCTATTTCTGCTGAAAAATTTACAAAATGTTACAATTTTTGCAATTTTTCGCAAAAAATTTTGAATTTTTTTGAAAGTTTGCAAAAATATTTGCAAAGTTGCATTTTTGGGAATAATAATAATTAATGACTTTAATAAAAATTTCATAAACTTAAATATATTATGAACTTGAATATTTTAAATAAACTTCAATAAAAATTTTAATAAAAATGAATGGAAAATGACTTTTACCCGAAAATGCAACTTTGCGAAAATTTTTGCAAACTTTCAAAAAACTTCAAAAGTTTTTGCAAAAAATGCTTCTTTCCGCAAATTTTTCAGCAGAAATAGGTTTTTCAATTTAAAAGAGCGATTTTTATTTTGTCGTTTTTAAAATCGGATAAAAATTGAGGGAGTTATACGATTTGTAATTTAGAATTTTTAATAATTAATTACTCGTAAACAAGAGTTAACTTTTTAAAATGCTCCGACATATATGCGTTTGAGGCCATGTACTATCGATTTTTGCTAATGAGAGCTCATCAACTTTTCAAACTTAAATTTTGTTGCACAGTGTTATGTCTTTGTATCTTTTAGAACCGTTCAAGTACATAATATTTGTTCAAGAAATGATGCAGCGAGTACGATTGATTTTATAGAGAGCAAATAACGATCAATGCTGTGAAATGAAAATTACGTACCCTGCTTTCCGTACAGCTCCAGTGCAATTAAAAGAGGCGGCGGCGGTACCGGTTTGCTTTCCCCTGTAGGGCGAGTTCATGACGCTTTCGCCTTCGTCGTCGTCACTCACAGCTGTTGTCAGTGACATTCTGTCGTCGTCTGACATCTAAATCGGGGTGAAAAAAAGGTTAGATTAAACGGAAATGGAATATTGATTCGGGGCTTGTCGTGCTAATAATTATTATTACAGGGATTTGCGACGAGGGCTTATTTGCGTGTGTTATGGTCCACCGAAATTCGTCAGGCTTTGAAATTTGGGGCAGACGAAATGGAAATTGTGCAACTTTCACGGAGCTTCAAAATTCAATTTTCGTGTTGTTTAATTACCGTCAAGTTGAGAAACGCAATTACTGTTTTCTTGTGTCACGCTCATTAAGAATAATCCCTGTAATTCCTTTGTATTCCTAATTACAACAATGGTTTTAAATCCAACTAGCAAAGTGATAAAAAATTGTTGGAAATTCTTTTAATTCCAGGAAATTTTGTTTAACCGTTATTCAATTCTTGAGTGACGTAACAATTTTCTGTTTTCGGTACATTTTATTTGCAATTAGTCTTTGCAGCGTACAGTGGAAAAATCTCCCTTATTGTGCAGTCGACAATTCATTTTCCCAGTTTCAAATATACGGTTGACGCGAAACTTAAAACCCTCCCCAATTACGAGGACGGGAAAATTGCTCGCGTAACAAATGAAACGTTTCGTCAAAAGAAAGATTATAGAAATTTTTTCTCTGAAATCACGCCGGAAAAAATGCAATTACGGCAATCCAGAATATACTCCAAGAAAATTCGCTAAATTGAGCATCCTCAGCGTTCAAAGTAGAGCGTAAAATATTGAAATACTAAAATGGGATAATAAATCATTAAAGTATAATATCGTAAACCGCGAATGGATTATCTGAGAGAAAAAAGAGCTGGAGCACAATTGAAAAATTTTTCAGGAGTGAGATGAAGCTTCAATTATTTCGCATTATGTTGAAATTGTTTTGTAATTACTTAAGGAACGAATTAAATTTTTAAGAAGAAAACTTTATTGACATCCTCAATCATTTATTTCGAATTGAATGTTAATAGTTTTTCTCGTTAATTAACAATAGAATTTTAAATAAAATGATATTTTCAAAGTTTGTATTTTTTTAAGCTCTTTCAATTTCATACCATTATTTTTCAAAAAATTCAAGCAATACAGATTATTATACAGAAACATGTAGAATCAATTTATTGGAAAAACCAATAATTTATTCGTTTATTTTGATAAATGCTGATCAGAATTGTTTATATAAAATTCTAAGATCCTGCAGTTTAAAGTTATAATATTGAGTTTGGATTCAATGAAAAGAAAAAAATAATAAATGACTCTATTTTTAAAAAACACGGATTTTTGGACATCGCTTAGTTTTTCCTACTGGGAATTCGAGTTGGAAATCTGGGGTAGCTCTAAAAATTCAATGGAACTTTAGAAACTTTAAAACTTGCTACAAACTTTTTAATCTTGGTCGGATATCTGGATTTCAGAGAGTCGGTTGAAGTTAATCAAAATGTTGAATAATTTATTGCAGATTTCGTTAACTTGTATTGAGATTTCCAAAAATAGAGAAGTTCAACTTTGAACAAGTTATACTCATATATATGTATAGAGAAAATATCAGAAGGAATAGATCTTTAAAAAATCTTTATGAAAAAATTCTGAAATTTAAAAACAACCTCATGGAATGAGGAAAAATTCTACAAACTTCAATTATCCTATTACAAAAGTGGAGAATATGTTTTTCTTAAACACGATCATTCCAAAACAAAATATATAATTATCACTTAATTATTGCAGTTATACTCAGTGGCGTAGGAAGAATTGACTTTCAGGAAGGGTTTTTCGGAAAAATATTTTTTTTTCTGAAATTGATAACCTTTTAAAACAGTGGATTTTTAAGTTAAACAAATTTTTATGTCTAATTGTCACACATTTTTCAAGTTCATATTGAATGTATAATAGAATTCAATTTTTGATTTTTTCAAGTCACTGAGGTTTCAAATTTTTTTCTGATACTTTTCAATCATAGTTCATTTATATTTCTAATAATTAAAAGATTATCTGATATAATAATGGATTTCTTATCAACTCTTTGGAAATTGATAAGAAAATTTTAATACAGGAATTTTTTTCTATTTTGAAGATTCTTTATTATATTATAAATCAGATTTCAAGTATTACATAGATCTATAGAATTTTCATTATAAGGAACGAAAATTTATATAATAAATGAATATTTGTATTAAAATAAAGTTTTATACTTATACAATATGAATATTTGTAGTATTGTGAATATCGTTTGATTTTGAGAACTTACATGAAACCTTTTTCTATGCTCTCTAGATTTTAGTTAGTAATTTTTTGATAATTTTATCTTACTTATCAATTATCATCGTAATTTTTTTATACTTCTACAAAAAAAAAAAAATATTTCATCTTAATTTTGGGAGGGTTTTGAACCCGTTTGAACCCTTTTTTTATACACTTGGAACCACAAAAAAAAAACTTGGCAGAAATCAAAAACAACTGAGGAAAAATTTCAAGGCTTTTATATGTACTCGTCGCAAAGCGTACTTTTCAACTGCACCGAAGAAAACGCAATCATCGCGACACAGAATGCATTCGGTGAAAAGTCGGAAAATAGATAATCTGGGACGCAATCTTCAACGTCCGAAGTAAAACGCGAAACATCGAAATATTCAAAAAAGGTGAAAAATTTTGCCGTCAAACTTTCTATCAAGTAGCAAAGTGAATCAAGAGCGGGAACTTGTGCAACACGGATTTTTAAGATTAAAAGTTCCGAAAACGACTTGCAGACTGATTATATTACAAGGAAGCTCGCAGAAAAACTTTTTCCCGTGGTGATAAATTTTCAGGTAGAAAAGTGATGAATGCCAGTTAAGAGTTGAGTGAAAGATTCGTGCTCGCGACACCAATATTTTTCATGTACAGTTTCAGACAGTGCCAGGCTTGAATTTGTTGATTAGTTCGAGATAATTGCAAGATTTACCATGTTTGTAATCCTGGTTTCGTGAAGTTATTTCGCGGAGTAATTACTGTACCTCCTGAATGTTACCCTGTTTCCTCCTATTAAACAAAATCAATACTTCATTTCGCGTCGCAAATCAAATGCCATCTTTTTTTTTTTTCTTTTTTTATGAAACCGTAGCGTATCTGGGTCTTCGAAGATTGCTCGGATTTTTTTATTAGCTGCGCATTTTTATAAAAAAAAACATTAAATTTGTTTCTAGTTCAACAGTTTTGTCGCAGCTTTTTTAGGTGACATTATAAGCTTTCTAAATTTTGATTGAAAAATGCAAAAAAACGTTACCATGCCTATCCTGACTAAATATGACAATGCTCGTTACCATATTAACGAATGCAGAATCGATGATAATTGCATTCCGTACTCGCGAGCATTATTTCTCGTGATTGATGAAGACGCAGAAATAGAACGAAGCGAAATTGATTTCCACGTCAATTTTTATCGAAAACGCGGGAATGTGTCAGCCACGTTTTGATTGGATCTCAAGGCAATCATTCTTGGAAAAGATGTACCATTCATTTATCTTTAGATATGATATTCCTGTATAAGCATTCCCAATTGGCACGTGCAAATTTCCGCGTGAAAAACGTGTGCGAATGAAAAGTACACGACCAAAGTTGAACGTTAAACATGAGAACGTTGCGCTCATACACGAGAGTAACCCAAATACATTTTAATTGATAAAATGTCAAACAGAAAGTATTCAACAAACGCGCAGATTGCGCCAATGCTTTCGACACCGTCGTTGAACATTGAATGAAAATCCCGTGTCATTCATTCGCCGAAAATCAACAACGACTTTCTACAATATCACAATACATGTTTCTCTCCCACAAATACTCTTGGCAAACTCAATAAATCCTACAAATCAGTAGCGTTGTATTGAGAAAAATTTTCCTCCATGGGAACGAAATTGAATTCGCCAACAGAGATTTTCAGCAGCTAAAGGTGATATTTCGTTTTTCGATAACGCCGAGAGTTCGGGAAATGAAGTCGAGTCAACATGCAATTTCGTGTATTTTACTTTTTTCGACATTGATGTGTACGTTTTATTATTATTATTATTATTATTATTATTATTATTATTATTATTATTATTATTATTACTACTACTACTACTACCTACTACTACTACTACTACTACTACTACTACTACTACTACTATTATTATTATTATTATTATTATTATTATTATTATTATTATTATTATTATTATTATTACTATTGATAATCAGTAACTTTGCAGCCGAAATCACTTTTTATAAATATTTCAGAAAAATAAAAGGATTATTGAAATGACGATAAATGAATGAGGATACTGTTTTGTATGAATCATTTAGAATATTGTGAAATTTTATGAAATTTAGAAAAAATGGAAAATACTAGATAATTATGAAGATAATGGATAATTCTACTCAATCGCAAAGAAATTTTTTTTTTATAAAAATTTGCAAAAAAATTTTTGTAAAATCTTACAAGAATGGTGACATTTCAAAAAGTAAAAGCTTGAGCTTAATAAGTAGATTTCTCAGAACTTACTATACATATCTACACTTCTACTCATACATTAAAAGATATGTATTGTTGTATATATACTTTATTAATTTAATTTAACGCTTTCATTGCATAAAAATTTCGTTTTAAAGTCCCTGCAGAATAGTAGAAAGTTACTCATTGTATCTTCATATTCTAAGAATCTTTCTGAATTTTCTAGATACCAGTATATTTTTATCAACAATAATCGCTATTCTGCTGTTTTTAATAATTTTGAAAAATGCAAAAAACGAATCTTTTACACTGCCAGACATAATAAAATATTTCAAGTTGTTTGAATTTCACTGATTTCGAATTACATAACATGAATTCATAGCAAAAAAATTATTGCTACGCCATTCACCCACAGAAGTTCTAAACAACAATTTTCACAACAAACTCATGAATAAATTGATATATACATTTCCTTAGATACATTGAGATCCAGCTTTATGTCTGGTTTTAAAAATTAACACGAATCAGAAACTTATTCTCAGTATTTGTTCTCCCAAGACGACAAGATGGCAAAGTCGACGAATGCAAATGTTTCCCGAACTACATCGGCGTCGTCGGAATGAATAGTTGGCATTGTTGGCCTGTGAACTTTTGGCGCGAAAGTGTGCCGAAAGAATACACTGAGAATGGTAATTGTCATAATAACGAAACGAATAGTATTGTGAGTTCATCATCAGAATCCGGTTAAATTATGCTATACGCAATGATACGCGTTTTTTTTGGAGCGTATTGTCAAGTGAGGTATTTCTTAACATAACAACTATCAATTATATTGCATCTTCGAGTATCAATAACCAACCGTCCATGGACAATCTTGTATGGTTCTCTCAAGAATATAACATATTATAATGTTCGTTACCAGAAGCGTAGGCAGAATTCATTTTCGGGAGGGGTTTTTTGGAATGATATATCACCTCAGTGAGTACATGATTTTTCAACTTTGAGGTAACGAGAGTAAGATTTTTAATTTTTTTAATTTCAGAATTTTGAGGTTATGCAGTTATTGTAGTTAAGAGTCGCACATTTTTCATGTCAGTATTTAAAGTAATAAAGTTCAATTTTTGTGGTATTTTGGTCACTAAATTTGTCATTTTTTCTAACAATTTTAGTATTTTCTTGATTTTCAAGTATTTATACAACTTTGAAGGATTATACGACAATATTATGAATTTCTATCCCTCTCTCTAATATTTCATGATCTCGATGATCCAGAAATGAAAGATATAAAAAGTTCCATTATTTTTATAAATTTTAAGATAATATTTTTTAAGATTCTAAGTATTTTAAAGATTTTTACAATTTAATGCTTCGCATTGAAAATTTAAATGACTTTGATTATTGAAACTAATTCTTTTCAAAAATATCTTTTATGCAGGTTCTGAGTACTTTTTGTTTGTCTTTTTTTATGTGTTTTTAAAATATTCATTTAAACTCAAGAATTTACTGATATTACCATTTAGTTAAATAGACATTTTTAGAATTATAGTCTCTATGATTTCAAGTTTAATAAGTTTGAAAGAAAATTAAATATCCACACGGTTTTTGAGTATTGATAAATTTCTAGTATTACTCGTATTTTCCAAGTATGTAGAACATTTTGAAAAAACTCTATTATTCCTTAAAAATTTTGAGTACTTTTCTGGTTGCTATATAAATTTCAAGAATTGAGAGCACTAGTATTCAAATTCCGAACAATTTTAAGTAGTTTCATAGTAATAATAATATATTATTCACTGGATTGTATATAGTATTGAAAATCGATTTTAAAGTTACATGATGTAATTCTTTATTTCTCAACAAAATTTTCACACATTTCGAGTACTTTTTAGGACCTACTCCAACAATAATTACTTTCTAATTTGATAACTTCAGAACTTTAAAGCACCATTATAATAATGCAGGAGAATTATATGAGAATTTTAAAAATTTAAATAACGGTGATATTTTCTCCTGTTGGATATTCATAATTTTTTAAAGAACGTCATCTGTTAACAAAATAATTATATCATTTTTTTTCGAGATAATGTACAGGATAGTGATTTCATTGATTTATGGGAAAATCATATCTATGAAGATTTTCCATGTTTTTCAGATTTCTAGTATTCTTGTATTTTTGTAATATTTATAAGTCATTATCACGTTGTATTGTATTTTTCCAAACTTTTTCCAATAATAGAAATGGCTATATACATTTTTGTGAACTTGATGATCTAGAATTTCAAGTTTTATAGATTGTGAAGGTATTTGTTCAGATTTTTCAAAAAACAGTTCTTTTGAAGAAATCTGTTACTTTATGAATTTCTTCAAACTTTGTGTTATTCGTAGGATATGGTGGTATTATAGTGAATTTTAGTCTAGATTGTTAAAATTACATGCTTCAGTGTTCAAAGTTACATTGGATGTTCAGCTATTTCGTGGATTCAAATTTTTCTTTACTAATTACTAGATTGAAACACTTTGGAAAAATGATCTTTAACTAAGATTATTGTTTTTTTGTAATAAGTCGAATTACACAGTGCGTCCATTAAGTTTCGAGACACAAACCATATCTCAGCAAATAATAGCTCCATCCATGTGTTCTAATACGCATTTTAAAGCTTAAACC
>JAPYZL010010685.1:0-26504 GCA_030522825.1 Platygaster orseoliae | reverse complement strand
TTCCCTAGGGCTTTATTGATAACTCCCGCTGATTTCCAAGTACTCCAAAAAGAGGATTTCGTTCCTGCGTTCCATAAAAATGAAGTGGCCACTTTTACGTATGCATGGGAAAAAATATTGTATACTACACGAGACAAAAAGGATGATTCCAACGAGTGCAAAGTTTGGGCATGAGCGAAGGGAGTGCGCAAACTTTGCACTCGTTGGAATCATCCTTTTTCTCCTTTGTAGCATAAATATCTATTTTCATCACTCTAACCTCAAAACTGACATTTGGACGTGACTTTGAGGCTATTATGATGAAAAATACAGTTCGCACTCGTGAGCTATCGCCGATTTTGCCTCAGCCGATTTCATACCTCGACTTCGTCTCGGGATAAAACCTTCGGCTTCGCCAAAATCGGCGATAGCTCCCAAGTACGAAATCTACTATTTCTTTTAACTAATCTTTGTGCACAACATTTACCCCTGAAGAGGACCGAAAAAAATGGTTCAAAAGCCTGGGAAAAAAGGACAAAGAATCAACCGTGGATAATTGACTTGTAATTTTCCGACTCTGAGGATCAACTTACTGATAAGGAAAATCTCGAAATCATCAACTTTTCTCGTACAATAAAATCAACAGCAACAGCAACCCCCCTTGGGACGCGAAGAATAAAGAAGACGAGAAAAGGCTTGAAATGATGCGCCATGAGAGGAGGAGAGGGATTTCGCGTTTGGCGGGGGGTGGGATGTCAGGGAGGTTGGTGAGGGGGAGAAGGGGGCCCCCCTCTGACGCGATGCGCCGCGACGGGTGGGCCGTCGAGTATATAAGCAGGGCCCCCGCGAACCCGGTCACGACACACGAGAGACCCCAACCTGCGCCACCATATCTTCCGCAAACCCCGAGCTTTGTGAAACGCACGCGCGCGAATCTCCGTCGGCTAAAAAACCCCGGAGAGGAAAGAAAAGCGAGCCCGGCTCGTTTTGAGAAGCACAGTTGTCACACTTGGTTCCCGGCGGCCGGTGCGACGTCGAGGTGCAGAACAAGGCGAAAAAACACCACCTACCTCCTCGTGAGCGACTATCGACCCCCTGAAAAATCGACCGCCCACCCTTTTCACCAACGAGTAAGTACAACTGATCCCCATTTCGCAAAACCCCGAAAGTGCATCATCGCGGGCGACCCTCAAAATCACGGAATACACAGGAAAAAAGTATTGGCTGTAGCAGCAAAAAGACGTGCTGTTTCGACAAAACTTGACAGAGCATAAAATTCCATGGCTGAAACAGCGTGTCTTAGTGCTAATACGGCAAATCCTGTTTTTCCGAGTAAATTTTTAAAGAACCAGTGGAAAATACAATGATGGCTGGCTTTTTCACGAGCCGCCAAACGTTCCATTTTTCATTGGGATGGACAGTAGTTTGTTAATAACGCTCGAAAGTGCTTGAAAAGCGTCAAATTGGAGTGACAAGTTTCCGCCCGAGTGTTTTCCATTGCCGGTGGTTCAACTACGCTGGGATTGATTATTACTTTTGGGGACTTTAAACTATAAATCATTGGAAAAATTCGAAAATTATTGGAGTGAAAACATTACGACTATTTTTCTATTATTTTCCATAAAAAAAAAAAAAAAAAACATTTCTTCATGAATTTTTAATTAGTGACAAGTCCATCAGTAATTTAGGAACTGTAAATCAGATTCACAGTACAAAAATCACACATTTTTTCAATTAATAAGTGTTTCGAACGTGATATTAAGTCTAGTTAAAGTGAGAATAAAAGTGATTTTATTTTTAATAAACTTTATAAATTAGGAAAAGTGGAAAAAATACCTAGAAGATTTCCAGTGGATAGTAATTCAGTAATATTTACGTTTCCAACTCAGGAAAGTTTTTAAGGGAGTGGATTTTGTGCTGAGACTCGAGCTCAGGTTTTTCAGTTTGAAAGTTGAATGTTTTACCATTAAGCTACGCGAGAACTAATAAATTCTGCCATAAGGATTCGCGAAATTTTCAGGAGGAACATTTGAATTTTATAGGACGTTCGTTTTAATGTTAATCAAAAGGTTTTTTTCCATCGAATGGAATTCCAGTAGTTTTTGTAGAAAAAATAAAATAAAAGTGATTACGTATTTTATCGATAGTTTCAAAGAGTTTATAAATAACCCACAATTAGACTTTCTTTTATTGAGAAAAGTATGCATTCAAATAGTGTAAAAACTAAAATTATTCTTAATTTTGTTTACAGAAAAACAAGAATTCAGCATTCATTGCTCGCAGTTTGGATTTTTGAAATTTGTTAAGAGAATTTTCATTCTTTTGGAAAACCAATAAATAATCGTATGAATTTCAAAATTTCGGAATTGACGAAAATTCATAAAAATGTTTTTAAATCATTAGAAATTTAGCTCTTTTTATAAAATAAGAATTTTCAATGCGAATTCAACATTTTCAACATTTTAAATCACAACCAACTTTATCGAAAATCAAAAGAAAACAAATGCAATTTAACTCAGAGTGCAGGGTTTCCAAAAAATTTTAATTCCAAAAATCCAACATTTTGGAAAAACAAGTTTATTATCGCGAAAAATCGACCATAACAGTAATAAATGAAAAAATTAAATAAAAAAATTTATACAAGTGATACGAAATATAATATTTATTTTTGAAAATGGATTCCAATATATTTTAAATCAAAAATTCACACGATGCAAGGAAATTTATGGCAATGTGATTTCATACCCCTCGAAAAAATTTTTCTGTATTTGTTATTTGTGTATGTGAATCAAGAGAAGTGGATGTTGAATCATCTGAAAAGGCAGTTATTTTTCTGGGTGGGTACCAGCTATAGCGCGGGATGTTACCACTGCGGAATTTTTTGGGCGGAATGCGAAGTTTCTTGGACGAATCAATACCGGGTTCTAGGTTAAGTTGAGGACTCCGTAACCGAATTTCAACGGGTGAGTTTATTTAGAGAGGATTATTTCAGTGTGTCATTATAAAAATGCGGATTAATACTACAAAAAACTAGGAAATTCGCCAACAACACTCAAGGAATACACCGGAAAAATCTATGGATGTCAGACACACAACTATGGATGCTGCATCCATTTGAAATTGATCTAAATTCATCTATCGTGGTTGTGAATTGCGTATAGAATATTTTTTTAACGTCGAAATGTTAAAAAAGTTATGATTTTTCTGATTCTTCGGTGAAGATTTTTGTAAATATTTATTTTATTCAATATTTTTACTAAAAAATTTAAACGAACAAATGAGAATTGAAAAAAATGCAATTTACAAGTGGATTATTAGGTTGTTCAAATTATGAAACTATTGATAAAGAACATGATTAAAAAATGATTTATAAGTATAAATCATATTAATATATTTTGCAACATCTATTGTACTGAATTCAATTTACTTTCAATGAATAAATAAAACATAAAAAAGGTCGAAATATTTTCAACAATTTATTAATTCAGTAAATTATTAACTAGTAGACATATATTTTTATTATTTCTCTGTAAATTCACTTTTATTTATATTTTACCACTTCATTAGTTCATATATCAACTTTTTCAATTTTTTATTTCAGCGAATATAAACTCAAAGTGTTGCAATGATTTATTCATTTTCAACTTGAAAAAATTCCAATCATTTTCATCCATAATTCAATGATTTGAAAAAATATTGTTTTTAGTAAATTATATGTTTCGTACAGCTAAAATAATTATCCTTTTTCTGAGTCTCTAAAATATATGTATTTTCTGACATAATTTATTCATGAATTATTGATTTAATAAATAAATCATTTAATGGTTTACAATAAATTTTCATTATTTCTCTATGAATTGGCTTTTATTTTCATTTTACCACTTCATTAGTTAATGTCAACTTTTTGAATTTTTTATTTTAGAATATGAACTTTGTTAAAATGATTTATTCATTTTCAGCCTGAGAAAATTCCAATAATTTTAATACGTAATTTAGATATTCAAAAAAATGTTACTTAGTAAATAACATGTTTTATACAACTAAAATAATTATCCTTTTTTTTTGAATCTTTAAAATATATGTCTTTTCTGAAAGTACAAGGGGTCATATTTCTTGTTAGGCACGGTTTGCTAGAGGTAAATATTGCAATCAGTATGGCGAACATGGCACTAATGAACGATTAAGCTGGAAATCGGGGCAACGCTGGCATCAATCAAGCAAACATTTTCATAAAAGAAAACCGAGCTATCGGCGTTTTGCACACATGTGTAAAGTACGAGAAAATAAAACTTACTTCAAAATTCGATTTTTTTAAAATACTGAAATTTTGGACATTATTTTGTTTGTGATAAGAAATTTCGAATTATTGCGTTTGTAATTTTGGGTTCAAAGCTCCGTTTCAGGAACTCGGAAGGTAAAAACAATAATTTGCAAATAACAAAATTCAGGAATAACAAAACAATTCTGAATTTGCTGTTATTTCGGACTTTTGACTGAAATTTGTAATAACTTAAATTGTATTTATGAAAAAAAAGATTGAAAATAACCAAAGAAATAATTAAAAATTTTGAGTTGCTCTGTACTTTTCAGCTTATTATTTTATAATGATTCGATCATAAATTTTCCTTAAAAAATCAAAAATCGAATAATTATTAACAATACTCAAAATTTCTTGTAATTTTTGACTTTTAGACTTTAACTTTGTGCGTTTTTCTTCGGGATTTCAAGAAGAGACCAAAGAATTTGGAAATAATCAAAAAAGTTTCAGGTTTGTTGTAATTCCAAACTTTCGACCGAAAATTCTAATAACTGTAGTTTTATTTATGGAAAAAACATAAAAAGTAACTAACGAAACTCAAAATTCTCAGTTATTTTGTACTTATTAGCTTATTTTTATAGATTCGGACGTGAATTTTCTTGATTTAACGAACAATTGATCAATTATTTATAATATTTGAAATTTCTCGTAATTTTCTACTCCTGAATTTAAACTTTATGTGATTTTTTTCTGAATTTCAAGAAGAAAACAAAAATTGTAAAATAATCAAAACAGTTTCGAATGTGCTATAATTTCTTTTAACTGAAATTTCTAATAACTTTAATTTTATTATGAAATAAATTTGAAAATAAACAACGATATTTTCAGTTATTCTGTACTTTTCAACTTACTTTTGATAGTGATTCGATCATGAATTTCCTTAGTAGAACCAACAATAGATGAATTATTAATAATATTCAAAGTTTCTCGTAATTTTTTTCTTCTAGACTCAAACTGTCAATGATTTTCTTCTGAATTTCAACAAGGAAAAAAATTTCAGAAATAATCAAAGCAATTTTAAGTATGTTGTAATTCCAGACTTCCAACTGAACTTTTTATCCATAATTCTGTACTTTTCATCCAAAACTTGTGAAATTAATGATGTGAAACGTATGCAAGGTAATTTCGGGATAAAAAATGACAAAGCAGCAACGTTTTCCAAAAAATAAAATAAAAGTTGCTAAGCTAAACAATGCAGGATATTTAGAAATGTAATTCTCTTTGGGAGCCCTGATTGAGCGCAATCTACTACTATAGTTGTGGAACGATTGGATGTGATAGAGGCTTGAATAGATTGAATGTAAGAAGCTAAGCGAGGTACACAATTAACGGTATAGGGACCAAGTGACATTGAACCGAGTACTGCGTTTAATGCGTCGAGCAACGACACGGGAAGTCCCGATGTTAACGAATATCCGGGCGAGGTTTTCGGGTTCGAGTGCAACTCGAAGGGTGTGTTTGGCCCTCTACGTGAGCAAGAAATTTTCCATCGCATCCCCGGAAAAATCGATACGTGAGCGCGCGCTCGATTACACTCTGCGACACTTTTTCGTTATAAAAATTTCCCCCAAAAATGGATAGAATTAACACCGTTACACGAAAAAAAATTGTGCTGTTTCAACACACTCGACAGGACGAATTTTTTTCGCAGCAGTAGCTTATTTTTTTCTTGAGCTCTGAAATTTTCCTACACAGTGTTCAAACAATGAGCGAATCATTTACCGTGATGAATCGTTCTTCTTCAGCCTTCTTTTCTCTCTATAAAAAAGTATATTACGCGACTTATGTAAAATAGCGGTTTTTATTGCGAGACCCATGATCCTCACGAGTTGTTTCCTGTTTTTCGGATCTCAGCTCGACTCTCCAGTTTTACGAGTTTCATTTTAACACCGACAAGTACCCCTTTTATACCAAGTAAAAAGACTTCTTGCTCTTTTTTACAACGCCTCGTGCTTGGAAAACTGCTTTACGACTAAAAAAAATTACTTAAACACTTATTGATTAGTTCGGGGATTGACGCAAGACATTGTCTTGTCATTCACAATGAAAAAAAAATCTTATTTCAAGATGCTCAGCTCGCGTGTTGGCGTCGAAATTCCGTATTGAATTCACTATTATCGTTTTCTCGATAAAAACAAGTGGCTAATTAAAGTAAAGAATCGGACATATATTTTCGCATTTGGAAATTTTTCTCAGTATGATTTTTTATTGATGAATTTAACGAATATCACTTGTTTACATGAAAAATTTACCTTGCAAAAAAATTGTTTCCTAGACGAGTTTTGGGTTCGTCGGATTATTAAATATCAATCATTTATTTTCCCAAAAAAGCGTTATCGAAGTATTTGTAAAATACGTGTTTTCTCAGTTATTTCCAGAAAAATGTTGATATTTTTATTTATTATTTATATTTTTATCATTTCTTTGGGAAGATGCACTTTTTAACTTAACGATGAAATACTGCTTTTTTCGATCGGAATAAGAGTTTTCAAGTTACAGTTACTGAAAGAAAAAAATGTATGTTTTTTAGAACGAGTAATTTTTTGAAACCATTACAATTTCGAATTTCTAGTATTTTAAAAAGGTTTCTAAAGTTTCAAAAAGTTTCTAAAAAATTTCTCAAAATTATTTTTTCTACATAATCCTTACTAAATATTTATAATTATAATTCTTCTGAAACCGCAGGATTGCTGTTATTTTCAAGTTAGTGATATTAAGAATCATGAATTCTATTCAAATTTGAATACTACCAAAAAACCATTTTTCACGTCCTCTAGATTTCAATAGATACATTTTTTATAATTTTGACGAATTTTTATTATTTTTTATTCTTATTTTCATTGATTACTTAATTTTTAAGAATCATTATCATTAGGTCAACGCATTGTTTTCTTATTATTTGCGCTTTCATTTATTTTGAAATTCATTATTCCTTTTTGTTATTTTTACATCAAATAACAATTAATTTTACCGTGATTTTGTTACTATTCCGATCGATAAGACGAGTATATTACCGTAAAGCTAACAAGTATACCTTTCCCAAGAAATATATTTCGTGTTAATAATGTCGATCGTTCTTGATAATTCTGGCAATAACTGAAAAAAAAAACATTTTTTTGCAAATATATTGTTCACGCTTCTTTCGAAAAATAAATGATTGATATTTTCATAATTATCGACTCCAAAATAGCCTTAAAAGCACTTTTTTCAGAAGAAGTCACGACTAACGAAAAATTTATAAACTAATATTAAAAATAATAATAATAAAGATAGTATACTAATAATTATTCTTCTTGTTCCACGTCACTTGATTTTTAATTTTCCAACTTATCCAATTTCTCGGAGTAATTCCAAACAAAAATTTTCTTCATTTCCAAAATATATATTACTTCATTCTTTTTCATCTAGCTTTCGGTCATTCGAATAAAATAAAAAAAGAGGCAAAAAAACAGAAATAGCCGAAAGCTTAATGAGAAAGAATTAATTAACATATATATTCCAAATGAAGGAATTTTTTTTGGAATTGTTCCGAGAGATTGGATAAGTTGGAAAATTTTTATACTATAGTAGCATATGAGTATTATTCATAATAGTAATGTATTACATACGGATAGGAATCTTTGGTTCCAGCAACCATTCATTTAGTAAAATATGGACCAACCAAAGTTTTCATTATGACTACCAACATAAAATTTTCATAACGAAAACTGTAGTTGAAATGAACAAAACTTTGGTCGTCATATTTAAAACTTCGGTTTTGTTGCTGAAACCAAGTAACAAAATAATATAATAGTAATAAAAAACTGATAAATCCAATTTTCAATTTTCAGTAATCATGATGCTGAGGTTTACGTTGACGCTATTGTGCATGCTCGCGGTTAAGACCGCGGTAGCAT
This sequence comes from Platygaster orseoliae, assembly GCA_030522825.1. Classification (NCBI taxonomy): domain Eukaryota; kingdom Metazoa; phylum Arthropoda; class Insecta; order Hymenoptera; family Platygastridae; genus Platygaster; species Platygaster orseoliae. The sequence goes on along the minus strand of JAPYZL010010685.1, from coordinate 18,311 downwards.
TGCCCGTGAGCAAATCAGCGGAAGAACCGGCTTTGTCGGTGCTTCCCCTGCACAAGACCAGCCAGTTGCAGCAACAGCAGCAACAGGAGTTGGAGCAGCAAGGCATTGTGCAGCAAGAACAGCAAACCACCGAGCTCAAGGAACAAATTCTATCCGAGCAAGCCCAGGTGAAATCCGCCACGAGCGAGCAATTGCTCGAGAAAGAAGGAATCCCACTGCAGCAGAAGGAGGAGAACTTGGAAAAACTTGCTCAAGTGAAAATCACGGAGGAGGAAAAGAAACCGGTGGAGAAGAAATTGGAGATCGAGGGCCAGAAACCGATTGAGCAGCAGATTCTGACAAAGGCAGCTGTTCCGGAAACACCGGAAGTGGTGCCCCCAGTGGTGCCCGTGGCCCAAGGCGAGCAGATCCAGGCGAAATCCAGCATCCCGGAAGTCGCTATTGAGGTACTGATGATATTCATTACTAATCGGTCACTTTCAAGATGAGAAGCTTTCCCCCTCAACTATATTTTTGTTCCTTACATTATTTCAATGCAACTTTTTCCAAAAGAACTTTTTTCCACACATCATTTTTTCTAATGTACTTTTTTTCCTCACATATTTTTTTCTGCAGGACTTTTTTTCCACTACCATTTATTTCTGACGAATATTTTCCACACTTCAGTTTCGAATTTAACTGTTTAAAAATTTACTTTAAATTTTTTTTTCTGCCAAATTAGGAAAAGTTTTTATGATTTTGCCATACTGTTACGACCAGGACTAACCAAAATATTTATGAAAAATCTGGAAATATTTATTTATTGTTTACGGTAACACTGGCAATGTATTTGTGATAAGACTTAAGAATTAATAAGATTCATGTATCAAATCATTACAGTGAATAATGAAATGACTTCGCAAATTTTCAAATGTTACAAAATATAAACAAATACTTCAAGATTTAAATCTTTATAAACTGTTTATATTCTTATGATCTTTGTGATTTCACAGAAATGCACTGTTTGTATATAATTTTTGTTTATTATTTTTCTTAGGTAAACAAATTGTTGGGCATTTCTATTGATTTGCAGACAAAATATGTATTCACGAAAAGTCGCAGATTGTTAAAATATTTACAAAGTACTTTAATTAATATAAGATATTTACGTAAATATTTTGGTTGTCCTGGTTATTACAAAATTGATTATCAAAATTGGCGGATTTTATAATTCTTTCCATTTAGTATATTTTAAACTTTCCGAAGTCAAATTTCTTCATTTTCGTTTCTTGAGCCGTAAGATTTTCAAATACTCAAATTTCAAGTTGAAATACTATAACTTTCAGTATGTATATTTTTCTATTGTTAAATTCATAAAATATAATTTGTCATGCTGAAATCTTATCTTACTTAAACAATCAAATCTGAAGGACAAAAGTGTAAGTTTTCTTCAACACAAAAAATTGATCAATATTTACCGCTAATTCCGGCTACTGACATCTTCAAGTATTGATTATTTTTCCGATCTTAAACCACGTCACTCGCCATTGTTATCAAGTACTTTCAAGTTTTTTTTTTGTTTAACATACTATACACATAAAATTGTGGGCGCGAGAGGCAAATATTGAAAAACGACCTTACAATTTAATAACCCTATCGCCAGGAATTTATTTATTCCTACGTTTTTAACAAAAACCTGTTTGCAGTGACAAATCCGTATAAAAACAAACGTTTCAAAGAAATTATCAACGATTTGAAACGCAATCTAAAATAAAATATTCCAAATTGAACTTCAATAATCAATCCTTTACTTTTTTCCTCAGAAAAAAAGTAATTTTTTACTTTTGATTCCCACGTAAGTTCATTAAAAAAATTTTGACTTCACACAACAACAAAATTTCTTTATTATTTTCCTTTAATTTAATTATTTATCATTCCCATTGTGGATTTCCAAGAAACTGGCTCCAAAAATTGAACATCAAATGACATAATATTATGAACAGGGCAACAGAAAATATTTTCCAAAATACCTTGAAGTATTTATTTAATATTCACGAAAAATGAGGTTAAATTATGAAGAATAAAGGTCACAACAATTGTTGAAATTTGTCTGCTCAGAGCGAGGCGAAAAACGCGCCAATAGCAGCAGATTTGCCCAAGATCGAGGACAAGAAAGAGGAAGTGAAGGAAGAAAAGAAGCTGCAGCACGAGGAAATCAAGCCCGTGGTACCAGCCCAAGAACCGATCGCTGAAGTGCCCTTGGAGCAGAAAGTCGAGGAATCGGTCTCCGAGAAAATCGAGCCGAAATCGGTTGCAGCGAAGAATGTGGCCGCGGCGACCTCGAGCGACGACAAAACGACGGATCGCGTGACCCGGGAAGCCGAGGAAGCGGCGCGAAAACAAGCCGAAGCCACGGCAGCGGCGACAAGCGTGATTGTCAAGAGCCAGAAAGAGGAAGTTCAGCCACTGGAGAAGATCTCCGAGGAAAAGGCCAAGAGCTTGGAGTCCAAGGTCGTCGAAGAGAAGAAATCGGTGGAACCAGTAGTGCCAGCGGTACCAGCGCAAGAGACCCAGGAAGCGGTTGTCCAGGACGCGCCGAAACTCAAGTCCCAGATCGTCGAGGACAACAAACCTGTGGCTATTGAGGAAGCCGTGCAACCGCAGGGAACGCAGCAGCAGGTTGGTCAATGTTTATTAGTGCATAGGTGATAACTGACACGGAGTTTAGCAACCTACATCTGCACTGGAAAACCGATTTGGTTGACTTAAATAAATTTTTTAGTTTAGACGAACACATTTTGTGTAAGTCAGAAAAATTTACATTTTCGCTAACTTGAATTTGTTAGTTTGAACTAGAAATATTTTACAGTCAAAAAAAAGTTTGTCTGATCAAAAAATTTATAGATATATAGGAGTAGGCAGAAAAAGTTTTTGAATGGGTTTTTCGGGAAAATATATATTTGCTTTGGGATTTCATGTGCGGAACAAAAAGGATTTGCTAAAAAAAGGATTTTAATTGGTTGATGGGAGTGAGGCGTGTTTTTTACTGTAAAAGTCCAAGTCACGATTTTACTCAAACATTCATCCTTGATAATAAATTTCATTCGAATTTCGGGAGGAGTTTGATATGCATAAAACAAAATTTACTTTTGGTATGTAGATGATGATCCTATAATGACTTATAGGAATAGTATATTTCTTCGCTAGTGTGGAAAAGTTTTTTTCAACGAATCTGAGCGTTATAATCAGATGAATGAAAAAAATTGTTTCACACTAGTCAAGGACTATATTCTATTCAACAATGTGTGGAAATATCAGTTTTTCATCTCCCGAGCGTGTGGAAAAGCGGCCTTTTCCACACGGCGTTAGATAAAACTCTTTTTCTCTTTCAAGCTTGATTCGCTTCAAAAATTATCTCCATTTTCCCTTTATTCTTAACAGCAAATAGCCCAAGAACCCGCAGCGGAAGTGAAGGAAGCAAAATTAGCCGACGAAGGCCTGAAAACCGAGAAAGCCGAGCTCCTGCCAAAACCCGAGAAGATCAAAGAGTCGATACAGTTGCCGATGAGGGACATGGAGGAGGAGAAGGAAATACTAAAGGAAAAAATCGAGAAAAGCTCCTCCTCCGCGGAGTCGAGCGAGGAAAAGAGCAGCGAGGAAATCAAGGAAAAGCCCCTGAGCTCCAGCAGGAGCGAGAGCAGCGAAGCGTCGAGCACGTCTTAAGCAGCGACACTCCCCCGAGGCACGGTTTTTTTTTATTTTTCCATTTCGAAGGGTGTACATGAAAGACGACGAGAACGAGAGACTAATGATAAGCGCAAAAATGCCGAGCGAATGGCAAGTCTGAGTGAGACACGGAGAGAACGAAGAATCGAGAGAAAGTGCGTGAGTGTCCCAAGAAAAAAAGCAAGTCTTCCCACGGGGAAAATTCATCCTCTGCTTCCCCAAAAGCCCAACTCTCGAGATCTCAAACATTCGAAATTTCACTGTTCGAAATGACCGTTTGAGTAGTTGTTTCAGTGAAAATCAACTGTTTCGGATTTCAGTGAGTTAGACGATTGTTCCCCGTGAGTTGACATTAATCGGGATCGAAAACGAGGGTTGGGACTTACCCAATTGGGACCGTGATTTCCCCGAATCAGGTCGACCGGTCGAAACGTTTTCAGCTGGTGAAATTGCCATCGTTTAGTAAATTTTCGGTCGACTTGGCTCGTTCGTCCCGGCGAACAAAAACGTTCGTGAGGACGATTTTTTGGAGAACCATGGCTCCCCCCCCCTTCTCCCCCACCCCCACCCCCTCGACTTCCCCGCGGGTCTTTCTTTTTGTTTTATTTTTTTTCCCCCATTACCACGAAACTTGGCTCATGCAATGTAGCGAGTAGCTTTCTTTCTAGCTCTATTATTAATATTATTATTAATATTATTGCCGTTAGTAAGCAGTATCGCTATTATTCTACAATTATTTGTATTATTACTATCATCATCGTTACAATAATAAGAATTATTATTGCTATTACATGTTTAGTGTGGTTTTCATCATACCCAGTGACCTCTTTTGTTTTTTTGCATCCGAATTTTCTTTTGCGATTTCCATGATTTAGAATTTTTCATTGCTCGGAATATAGTTTTGTAGTTTCTTATTTTCCATTTATCTAACCATTCAGTTCGATTTAATTTTCGGGTCAATTTCCTGACGTTTTCTCACAATTTCGTTATACCTTGGGTCTCGATTTATACAAAATTCTGGTTATAATTTATTCATCAACTTTCCAAATTTTCCAAAGCTTGAATTTTGGACTTTCAAGTCTACAAGTCTTTGAATTTTTCTTAACTTATAAGTATCGTTTGTTAAATACATTTTTTAAAGATTCGTTTGAGAATCAGATTTTTCAACCTTCAAGTTTCTGAATTATTTTTTCAAAATTTTTATCTGCTTTTTTTATAATTTAAATTAAAAATTTTCCTTGATTAAATTGATTAAATTGAACGGATTTGAGAAAGATTTTATCAGTTTAAATTTAAACTTTATTCGAATTGAAATAAAATTCATAAAACCTTCAACTTATATCGTTTCTCAAATTCACATCTAACTGTTGAAAAGTAAGCATACTTTTGGTAAAAATAAAAAAATTTTTTTTAAACTTCAATATATTTTTAATTGAATTTCAAATAATGTATGGTAATCACAATTTTATTTTGAATAATAAATATTACAATTCTATCATTTTTCTTAAAATTAGTAATAAAAAATTTTGGTTCGTAATAAATTTTTGAATGCTTGAATTTCGGACTTTCAGATCTAAAATTCTTGGAATTTTTGTTGATTAATTTATGAAATAAATAAATGTTTCAGAATCAGATTTTGCAACCTTCAAATCTCTGAATCGTTTATTTGAAATTTTCATCTGCGATTTTCGTGAAATTCTGAGTAACAATATTCTTGTATACAAAACAGTGCATTTTTTAAATTTCAAATAAAAAATGTTTCTTTTTGTAATTAAAATGAGATTTTTTCATGTTCAGTACCAATCAATTAAATTTTTAAGTGTAAAGTGGAATTTTTTCATCAGTTTAAATTTTAAACCTTATTTAAATTGAAATGAACTTCACAAAACCCGCAGTAAATATATTTTTTATACAAATTAAAAGTTTTGTTAATACTTCAATACAATATAGTTGAAATTCAAATAATGTATGTTAATTTTCGATGATATTTTGTACCACTGGCCTACACTCGCATGCATCCAATTATGAATCACGCGACTTGTGTTACAGCTGCGAGCTGCGCCCAGTGCAAACAAACAGGTAAATTGATTCTCATGTATTATGTAACAAGTGTTATGTAATGGATACGAAGAGCAAAGTAAATGAGAATGAACAATGATTTGGAACACTATCATTTCGAGCAACTTTTTCCGAAATCGAACAATAAATTTTTTTTCTAGTATATTCTTTTTTTTAAGACAATTTCGAAATTTCAAGCAGCAATAATCATCTGAACACATTTTTTTATCATTAACAGCCTTGAACTCGTAAAATTTACAATTTCAAGATATTGTTTCATATTAATTTATTTATCAATTAACCAACTTTTAAATTTTTTACTGCATCATTCATTAAAAGTATGCATATTGAAAACAAATCTATCACTAAATTTCGTTCTACTTATTAATAAACGATTCATTAAATAGTAATAATTTCATTTTCAATTATTCCTCTGTTAATTACATACAAATCCCGAAAATTCGAACCTAATAATTAAATTATTCATTATTATACGACTATAAAATTAATTGAACATTTGTGCGCTTGGATGACCGATTTTCTGAGGATTTTCGCATGCACGTTGCGCAACAATGGCGGATCACAAAAGGATCGCGATTCGCGATGAACCCGGCGACATTTTGTCCTAGCAATCGTAGTTCCCGCGAGTAGGTTTTAAAAAGGCGAATTAAAAAGCCAACTGGTATGTCGTACAAGGGGAAAACGCCGAGATTGGTCGAGGAAACGCCACGAAATGTCAAGGCATGATACATTTTGCAACAACCAGCAACGTAATTTCTGCACCTTGCCTTGTAAATGCATATGGCAATTAAATCCAAAAGACAACAAAATCACATTTTTATTTAAAAATGGATAAGTGATTGAAAATCGTACAGCCAAATTTTTTGTGAGAGGGAAAACTAATGTAAGAAGGGTCAAAATATTATTCATACATTAATATTTAATGTATGCATAACATCTTCAAAATCGAGTATACATTTTTTTCTTAGCGAAATCACAATATTTAATTTCTAAAGTCTCGCAATATTTGTATTTTCAGTATTCATGTAATTTTGAAGGTAATCTCGTATTTCTGTAGATTTTTATAGACTTTTGATATTTTCAACGATTAAAAAAATTTTTTTATTTAACACAAATTTATAATATTTTACATACATTTACTGTTTCAGATATTTTTTGTATTCCTTTGTATTTACAAATTTTTGGAGCAATTTTAATATGTTTTTTTTTTAGATTTCAATAGAATTTTCATGGATTTTTTTATATATATTTCTAGAATTTGATACTCTCACATGAAAAGTAAAATGAGTTTTCGGTATTTAAATAGATTTTTGTAGAACAGTATATGTTTTCATGATCTATAATTTAAATTTCGATCGATTTTCAGTAATCGTATATTATAGGAAACCTGCAAATATAGATTTTTTAATTTTTCTAGATTTCTTGCATTTTCGTATTTTCTTTTTGACTATAAGATTTTTTCGTTTTTTCCAAAATAATGTAACATGAAAAGAATATGATGCTCTATAATTCAAAGTTTTAAAGATCGTGGGTATGTGTTCAGATTCTCCAAAAAACAGTTCATTCATAAAATTCTATCACTTTTAGTATTTTTTCATTTGAAATATTTTCCCCGATTTTTATAGATTTTTATCTATAGATTTCTAGAATTTGCTGCTCCAGTGTTCAAAATTATTAACATTTTCAGCATTTTCCTCAATTCTGATTTTTCTTCTAATTCAGTGGGTTCCTAAAATTTTTAAAATTTTTATTATTATGAAAAGAATTTCATTAAAAAAAATTCTTTCAAAGCCAGAATTACAGTTATTTTTGAGTTATAAATATTAAAGATTTTGTTTAACTTTAAAAATCATTTTTGCACTGAAAAACCGATCAATTTCCCTTAAGTAAACTTTGTTAAACTAAAATAATTTATTTGAGTCAAAAAAACTTTTATTTCCGCTAACTTGAATTGGTTTGTCCGAAGTAAAAAAATTTGTCTCTGAAATAAAAATTTACTCATGTAACCCAAATATTTGGTTAATCAAATAATTATCAAACATTTGTTTGAGCCAATAAAATTGATTTTTCAGTGCGATAGTTTTCAATTACTTGAATAATTCCTTTAAAATTTAATAGTCGTATGCATTATTTTTTTTCGATTCTTATTTTCATTGTTGATAACTAGACTTTTTTTTCAATTTTTATGTTAAGTATTAAATAATTCAAATTAAGGCTTTAAACACATCGATTATTTCCTGCAAAATTTTTCGCCAATAGGAAATTTTCCTTCTCTCTCTCATCTCAGTTCATACTATCGCAAGTTTTGTACACACGCTATTCATTATAAAACCCAAAAGTTTAGAAATTTCATGTCTTACATGCTATAAGTTTTTTTATGAATTAAATTTCATTTAAAAACCTTTTCTAATGTTAATCAACATCGCGATTTTGCCAAAAATATTGTACACGGTTCAAGTTCAATTATTTTGCTTCATTTTTCAAGAGCCTCCGTGGCGCAATTGGCAGCGCGTTCGGCTGTTAACCGAAAGGTTGGTGGTTCGAGCCCACCCGGGGGCGTTTTTTTTTCGTATAATATTCGACATAAATTTCATTTTCACACTACCGTGTAAAAGTATACGCACATCATCGAAAAAATCTATTTTTTGAGTTTGCGATTGTTTTTTATTTCCTGTTCAACAGAATTTTATGATTGGATCTGGTATATTAACTATAAAATATATGTACTTTTTTTGCCATGATTTACATACATTTGCAATAAATCATCTAATTATTATTAGTCAAAATGATACAATTATAAAGGAACCAAAAATTTTCATTTTCAAGTAGCATCATTTTTGCGCTGTAAAAAAAATAAATTATTTATTTTAATGGAAAATTTATTCATAATGATTGATATTTTTAAAATTTATTGTTTCAATATATTTTAATGAATAAGGACATATATTATTTGGTATTTTTAAATATTTTCATACAAAGTTTGCATGTAATGAACATACAATCATAACAAAATAGTTTATCATATAATTTTTATGCAATATTTAATCATCAAATGCTGTTTAACACAATAAAAAACAATCACAAACCCCCAAAATATATTTTTTCGACCATGTCCTTATAAAATGCACAGTAATGTAATTCTCATGATTTCTCGATCACTTGGTATACCAATTTGGAAAAAAATGGAAAATTCATTTTTTGTTCATGTTTTTTAATTTTTCGGCCTTTTATTGGACCCTCACCAAGAAAATATTATCTTTATGAATCATTTACATTTTTCTCATGAGTATGAAGTCGGTTTATTTTATACAAAACTTTTAATAAGGATAATATGTTAAGGGCGATTTTTCGGAATTATACCACAAGAAAACTTTTCAATTAAAATAAACAAATAAAAAACAATTTATAAAATAATAAAATACAATAAAATTGTAATACAACAAATATTATTTTTTCATTGACTTCAAAGAATGGACAAATCATTAAAAGTATGAGGAATAAAAAAGGAGAGTTATTCAACTAACTTTCAGATACTAAAATTGAGAAATAAGAAATGATAAGATTATTCTTTTAATATTATGGTCAGTATTCAGTATGTTATTGTTTTGTATAGTTATTTTTTTAACAACAATAACTTTTAACTATTGTTATCAAATACTTGAAATTCATATTGTTATAATTTTCTAAAAATATATAAAATTATTAAAATTTTTCCAAACTGAGAAAGAATTTATGATTAAGTCAGAAAATCTTTGAAGTTGTAAAAATACCAAAAACTTGAAAAATAAAATTTGTATCTCAATGACTTTAAAACTGCGGAAATCGAATCCCATCATGAAAAACGTGCAATTTTGGACAGCAAAAGTTGTTAATTTGAACATTCCAAAATTCGAAAAATCGTACTCCCGTAACAAGATTGTGGGAAATCATAAATTAATATCAAATTTTGTTCTACCTGAGCTCCTGATTCACTATAAAAATCCTCGTTAGATTTTATAACCTGTTCATTGCTTAATTATTTATTTAATGAGTTACTTAAAGGAAGAAATAAATTAAAGTAATTTGACTTTACATAAGATATTAATTCCAGTTTCATATTTTAAAATCTCTAAAAATAAACAATTATTATTGATCGATCTTCATCGAAAAAAAATTCGAAAAAATCAGTGCCTATTAGAATTTCGATTATCTTTTTGTAAACGTATTTTTGAAATACATATTACAAAAAGTTGATGGAAAATTCCCATTTTGACGTTCAATAGATTGTGTATGAGGAAAAGAAGAAAAAAAAAAAAAATTGACCCCGACGTGATTTGAACACGCAACCTTCTGATCTGGAGTCAGACGCGCTACCGTTGCGCCACGGAGTCACTTGACAACGATTGATACAAAATCGATATCATAGTGAAATCACTAATTTATTTCATGACGTCGCTCAAACTTCAATGATTCTTCATTACTGAGAATTTTCATAACCCTAATTTCATAAAAGCGTTTTAGAGTTTATTTTCGTTATGAAATCATGATAATTTCATCGCAGTAATTTTTATTTAATCAAATTATGAAATTTTAATTGCGGTGATTTTTATTTATTTAAATTATGAAACTTTTATTGCAGTAATGAAATCATGAAATTTTTTCGCAGAAATTAAATCATGAAATTTTTATTGCAGTAATTTTAATTTGTGGATAAATATATTTATGAAAAGTTATAAATATAAATGCGATGCTCTCACGTTTGAATTCTACAAATTTTGGATATATTCATCGATTTTTCATAAACCAATATCTCCATAGATTTCTATTATTTTTGATGTTTTTCGTATTCATCAATATTCAGGGAATCGTTTAAAGTTATAAAGTAATTTTGTAAAATTCCAGTATTTTTTACATTTATAGAACTTAATGCACTAGAATTTTAAGTTTCATAGATTTTTCGTATTTAAATATTTTTTTCAGGAAATAGTATCTTAATAAATTTCTAGTACTTTTGGTTTTTGATTCTTTATTACTGAGAATTTTCATAACCCCACTTTCATGAATGCGTTTTAGAATTTAATTTCAGTTATGTAATCATGAAATTTCCATTGCAGTAATTTTTTTAATCTAAATATGAAATTTAAATTGAGTAATGAAATTTTTATTGTAATAATTTTTTTTATAGATAAATATATTTTTGAAATGTTAAAAATAGAAATTCGATTCTCTAACATTTGAATTCTACAAATTTTTGGTATATTTGTAGATTTTACATAAATCAACATCTCTATAAATTTCTATTACTTTTGGTGTTTTTCGTACTTATCAATATTCAAGCGATCCTTTGAAACTTTGTAGTAATTTTGTAAAATTCCAGTATTTTTATACATTTATAGAACTTGATGCACTAGAATTTCAAGTTTCATAGATTTTTCGTATTTAAATATTTATTTCAAGAAATAGTATCTTAATGAATTTCTAGTACTTTTGGTTTTTGATTCTTCATAACTGAGAATTTTCATGACTCAACTTCCATAAATGCATCTTAGAATTTAATGTAAGTTATGAAATCATGAAATTTTGATTGTAGTATTTTTTATTTAATCAAATCATGACATTTTCATTACAGTAATGAAATTTTTATTGCAGTAGTTTTTATTTGTGGAAAGTTATGTGTATAAATTCGATGCTCCGATATTTAAATTCTGAAAATTTTGGTATAATCGTAGATTTTTCATAAATCAATATCTCCATAGATTTCTATTATTTTTGGTGTTTTTCGTATTCATCAATATTCAAAGAACCATTTAAAATTTTCAAGTAATTTTATGAAAATTCCAGTATTTTTATATATTTACAGAACTTGATGCATTAGAATTTCAAGTTTCATAGATTTTTCGTATGTTTCTTCGTAAATGTTTTTTTCAGGAAATAGTATCTTAAAAAATTTCTAGTACTTTTGGTATTTCCTGTTTTTTTTTAGTATTTAAACAACTTGAAGGATTTTCTATTACCTTTATGTATTATTCATATTTATAAAATTAGATGCTGCAAGATTTACAATTGAAAAATTCTTAACCAGTCAAGAATTTCATAGCTCTACGAATTCAGATGAAAATGTTGATTGTTATGTTTAACAAATTTACATAATTATGATAAAACATGTCAACACTAGATAATTTCATATTAAAAAAAAAATAATAATAATAAGTCCACTAACCTCGCTTGTCAGCATTTCGCAGGCTAGAACTCCGAGTGACCACCAATCCACCTCGTACCCGTAGAATTCCTTTTTCAGAATTTCAGGCGCTGTTGAAAAATAGTAATATTATTTATGCGAAACAAAAAAAAATTATAACAATAATTATCCATACTTTCTGGATTTATAATTTATAATAGGATAAAAATCATTTCTAGATAACAAGGGCGTATGCAAAAAAAAAAATATTTTCTTTACGATTTTATAATTTTCAATCTTTGAGGATTTTTCCATTTTTTATATTTCGGGATTTTTGAGTTATACATCTTTTGGAGTCCAGGATTTGCACATTTTTCATACATGTATTTAATATAACGGGATTCGATTTTCCTGATTTTCAAGTCATCAAAGTTCAAATTTATTTCATACTACTTTAGATATTTTTTATATTTAATACTTACATATAAAATAATTTGCTCGGATTATTGAAAAAATTATCACTAGGCAGATTTATAGAATTCCATAGATTTTTAGAAATGTCGCAATGTATGTTATTTTAGAATTTGATTCTATAGTATTGAAAATTCAATGATTCATGTAACTTGTATTAATTTTTCAGAGAACAGTGTCTGTTATGTAGATTTTTAAGGTTTTTTAGTATTAAAACAATTCTAAAAATTTTATGTTCTAGCATTCAGATTTTGATAAATTTTTGAGTAAGTCATCTTTACATAGATTTTGAATTTTAAATCATTTTTAGTATTTCTCGCATTTTTTTAAAAGTATTTCTGAAACTTTAAAGGATTCTTTAGTATTTTTTTTAGATTTATAGTATTTTTTTAAATTGCTACATAGATTTATTGAATTCAAATTTCGATTTATTTTGAGTGATTTCATAAATTTCTAAGAAATTTCTGGGAAAATAATATTTACATAAATTTTAAGCGTTTTATAGATCTCTTGTATTTTCATATTTTTTTTTAAATTTATTTTATGTTTTAATTTATATTTTCATTTCAAATATATTCTATTTTTACATTTATTTTTCTATACATTTTCATCTATTCATAAAGTAGATATTGTCAAATTTTCTGGAATTTTCATAAATTTATAGTATTACTATAGATTGCTATGAACGCTTTTTAAAATTATTTGTTCAAATAATAAAAAAACACTCCTGTTACACTGTGCAACAGTGGAAAGTAGGAAGAGGTCTCACTATGAAAATTCGGTAGTATATGACCCACTGAATATAACCCTAGAAAGGTTTTTCAAAGTTAGCTCTTGTTTACAAGTATTAAATTATTTAAATTTTTATAAATCACGTTCCCTGTTTCAGTCAATTTTTACTTGGTTTCTACAGTCAAAAAATGAAAATGTATGTTTTGATAGTCAAGGAAAACATTTTTTTAATCAACATTGCAAAAATCTTGTTAGTTTCACAAATGAAAATCAACGAAAAAACCATTATTCTTAAGAACTCAAGATCGCCCCAGCCGATTATTTCCAGCCCATTATAGTCATTGTATTCGGTCCCTTCGAGCCGGGAAATACTGGGAAATACAGTTTGCTTCAAAAGAGAAACTACAATGACTAATAGGCTGGAAATAATCGGCTGGTGCGATTTTGAGTACTTTAGGATAATAGTTTTTTCGTTGATTTTCATTTCTTAAACAAGATTTTTGCAATTTTGATTAAAGAAAAGTTTTCCTTGACTATCAAAACATACATTTTTGTTTTTTGACTGTAGAAATCGAGTGAAAATTTACTGAAATAGGGAACGTGATTTATAAAAATTTAAATAATTTATTACTTGTCAACAAGAGCTAACTTTGAAAAATCCTCCTAGGATTATATTTAGTGGGTCATGTACTATCGAATTTTCATAATGAGACCTCTTCCTACTTCCAAAAGTTGAAATTTGTCGCACAGTGTTATAAAATTCTTATTTTTCGAATTCTTTGGATTTTGTATAATCTGAAAGATTTTCTGTTATTTTCATAAATTTCTATCTAGATTTTTAGAATTCCATCCTTTTTAATTTCCTTCACATTTTTATCATTTTCGTAGATTATAATTTTTTTCTATAATTCACTAGGTTAAAACGATGTAACAAATGTTTTTTTTTACGTTACATTGCTCAAACATTTATAAATAGCATTTTGCTTGAGAAAAAATACTTCTGGAATTTTCGTTATTTTTGAATTTGTAAAATTAAGAATTCTAATTATTTTTTTCTTCTAAATTTCAGTTAGTTCATTTTTGATCATTTTTTTATTCTTAGTACTTTTATGTAAAATTACCATTAATTTCATCCAAATTTCTACCTGCGCACCTGGATAATAACACAATAAAATGAAAGTTTGAATATACACAAAACTCTACAAATTTCGAAAATGATCAGAAATTTCTTATAATTCTTCTGAAAAATGACGAACATTCCGAGAACATAGTTTTCGAAAATAAAAAAAAAATTACCCATGTATTCGATGGTCCCACAAAAAGTGTTGGTTCGTTGAAGTCTGGAAAGTCTTTTGGCAAAACCAAAATCTATCAAAATAGCGTGACCTTCGCTGTCTAAAAGAATGTTCGTTGCTTTCAGGTCTCTGTGCACGATTCCTGCGCCATGTAAAAAATCTGGAAAAAAATTGTTCTATCAAAATTCTAAGTTGCATTCTTGGAACTCAAAAACTTAAAGAAATTTAAATTTTCCAAGTCTTAAATATGTCTTATTTCGTCAACCAAAAATATGTTAATTATACAAACGTTTTTGAAGGATTACCTATGGCTAGGGCAATTTCGGCCACATAAATTCGAACAACGTCTTCTGGAAAACGGCCATAAACTCTGATCAGGTAAAACAGTTCACCGCCTTCATAAAATTCTGTCACTGAAATGAAGAAGTTAAAATGGATGAATAATTAGTTCTTCATGCTGTATGAAAAAACAAGTTTGGATTCTTTGAAAAAAAAAACTACGAAAATTTTCAAGTTCTTTTGTAATTTTCAGTTTTTTTATAGTTTTCATAATTCATAGGAAATATAAAACTATAAAAATTATATTTGTTGAATGTGCCTATAGTTCCTATGTTTAAAAAATAAACGAAAATAATAAAAAATTGATTTTTCAACTCCACTGAAGAACTGAATAAAAAATAATCCGGAATTTCATTAACAATTTATAACTATAACTATCAAAAGAGATTAGAAAATTTTGTTTTAATTCACTCTATTTTTTTAAAGGTTTGAAAGTTGAGGAACATTTTAATAAATTATTGAAAATATTTATTAAATTATTAAATTATCAATGAGGGATTTTTAACTTAGAAAAAAATGGACATACGTATGTACAGTGCTTTTCTGCCTTGCCAAAAATCGATGCAATTGGCAATAAATGGATGGTGACATACTAATTTTTGTATAGTGACCTACAACAATCAAAATTTAACAAAAATTACTTTCGGTGATCTCAAAGATTCATCTTCTACAACAACAATGAAACATAAATGTTTTTATTTCAAACAATGAGAAGTTCATGTGTAAAAACTCTTATTCAACATTTCAATTCTGAGAGACTGAAAACTGAAATTAGGAATATAATAAAAAAGTTGTAAATGTTTTCAGAAAATCAAAAATTTCAATGCAGAGAATAAAGATTTCCAACTGGAAAAAACATAAATTGAAAAAAATGATAAAACAGAAAATAAGTAATTTTCTGGTTTAAACTATTGAATCTGGAATTAATGGTCATTAATTTTGGACTCGACAATTTTGAATTCGTTGTCCTTTTATGCTAATTACAATGCAATGAAAACTCAATAATTCAATAAAAATGGGAATAGCATAAAGTACTTATGAATGTTTCCAGAAATATATTAACTTCAAAAATTATATATAAAATATAAAAATTTTGAAAACTGAGAAAAAAAGTTATATTTTATTTTCTACATTCCAAAAAAAAAAAGGAAAATTCTAATGAATCCCATGAGAGAACTGTTTTCTGAAAAATTGGAATGAATAAGTACAATCTACAAAACTTGGAATTCTAGATAATTGGATGATAAAAAAAAGTACATAAAACTCTATAAGAATATTAAAAAACGCTACTAAATATTATAAATACTGCAAAAAGTATAAAAATATGAAAAATCAATTACATATTTAAAATTTTAACAAATACTGAAAATCTATTCAAATCAGGATTCTAGAACATCAAATTCTAGAAACCTATATAGCAATCTACAAATAACTAGGAAATCTATAAAAATATTATACTAAAAACTCAAAATAGATGTAAGTTTTAATCCTTCAGTATCGAATTCTAGAAATATGTAGATAAAATCATAGAAATACTTAAAATCTATAAAAATACAAAAAAATATTACAGAATCGTATGAAAAGCATAAAATACAGAAATTTTATGATTTCTTTAAATATTTTGAAAATGTGTTTCTTTTGAAAATTATGAATAATTCAAGTTTAATTATTTTTAACTTAATTTATTATTTATTTAATTTATTATTTAACTTAATTTTTGATGATCTAGTTTCAGTAATAAGATTCTTCAATTTTACAAATTTCGCAGTTTGAAAGTTATATACATTTTGTAGTCCAAGGTCCAACCTTTTTTATATTTGTTTCAAATATAATGGAACCCGATTTTGTTTTTTTCAAATACTTTTAGTATTTTTAATACTTTTTTCAATCAAAAAATTGAAAAAGTTTTTGAAATATGTATAGATTTTTTAGAAAATAATATTAAGATTGATTTTTTCGAAAAACCTCTCCCAAAACTTTTTTTGTCCACGCCCTTGATCAGTTTAAAAATCTTAAATCATTTAATTTATAAATCTAAATTAAATGATGTAATAAAATAAAGTAACTGACTTAATTAAATGAAATAAAAATGAATTAATAAAATAAGTAGAATGATAAAAATTAGAAATCTTCATTCAAAACTTTGATTTAAAAAATCCAATAATCTCACCTCTTGTTTCATTTGGTCAACTGCATCTTCCGCAACAATTTGCGCTTTACTCATAATTTTTAGAGCATAAGTCAATTTTGTGCTTCGCTTCGAAACTTTGTAAACTTTTCCATAAGCTCCCCTCGCTATGGTATTTACAAATACGTGATCAGTCTGCAAATAATCTTCCTTGACATTAAATTCCGGCATAAATATCGCTTCGAATCTCGGTACAGGCCACGCTGTTTTTGAACAATTGAAAGGATGGTTCAAAGTGCTGTCGCTCCAACTACAAAAAGT
Source organism: Platygaster orseoliae (assembly GCA_030522825.1). Lineage (NCBI taxonomy): Eukaryota > Metazoa > Arthropoda > Insecta > Hymenoptera > Platygastridae > Platygaster > Platygaster orseoliae. The sequence goes on along the minus strand of JAPYZL010010685.1, from coordinate 1,084 downwards.
CCCTTTAAATAATTAAAGTATTCCTCGAACAATATAAGTTACAAAAAAGACGCTTAATTTTTTTCAGAGCAAAACTTTCAACTTTTTTCCACATACACTCCCTTGCATATATAATTGTAAATAAATCCCATCAAAGCAAATGTAGTGTAAAAAAATCAATTCGCACTCCAAGTGTAAAAAAATCAATGCATAAATTTCAAATCCGTGCAATGTCATTGAAAAATTCATACGAGTTTGTTCTAAACGTCAAAAATGAATAATGCAAAAAACAACGCAATTTAAATTATCATAAAAACTACAAAATGAATTGTTGCAAAAAAAACACAAATTTGCAGATGAAAGTTATTGTTTACCTTCGACGGGAAAATTTTGACCAGGGCTTCAAATCTTCGTGACAACATTCTGGCACTGATTTTTTCCTTGTAAAAAAAAACTGAGAACATAACAAAAAAAAGTGCATTGTTTATAAATACATAAATAAGGGCGGAAATTCGAGTATTTTCAATTCACATTGGAAAATTTACCTGGCTAGAAAATTTTCGATGCTGAAAATGATGTTGTTTGTTTGAAGAGTTTCCCATTCCGAGGAAAAAGGCGTTCCCGCCGAATTTAGTTTTTTATTTCAAGATTTAGTCGCGAAAACGTCATCTGTCTTTTTCTAATTTCCGAAAGTGATCGTTAGAGCGCAAGAGACAGAGATATCCTCGAAATATATCGTTTACCGCGGCGCGTTCATAATGCGAAATTGTGCAAAATACAACTGAGCAGTTCTGAGCACAATAAAACATATCTGAACATAACTTGTTTTTTACGTGAAATTTCAAATTTCCCGCGGCGGTTATTGTGATTGTGGCCAATTTTGTTGTGAGTATTTTCCATAGACCTAGAGACTCTTAAAATAGAGAGACTGGCTACGAACTGGAAAATGGCGGACTGTTAAGAGTGTTACGTGCATGCGTGAACTACTAATGCAATCAACAATCAAACAAGTTGCTGTCATGTTAGGTTAGGTATCGCGCCAATGTCAAATACATCGGGGCGGCCATTTTCCAGTCCGAACCAATCAGAGCTTGTATACACAGTG
>JAPYZL010010671.1:0-18379 GCA_030522825.1 Platygaster orseoliae | reverse complement strand
ATTCAGACACTGAAAGCGATATCTTTCTGAAGCATATTATCGCGGGAATATTGAATGGTTTTTTGTCCGGATTTTGGTGGCGCACCCTGTATATGTCTATATGTGAATCAACGTTCTAATTACTTATAATCATTGTTATAATCTTCGAAAAATGCTGTAGATGATCAGAAAAGTGATTTGAATATTTGCAAAGTAAGAAAATTTTTGAAAACAGTGAAACATTTTTGGATACTCTTAGTATTGAAGGTCTTGAGTTTTGGATGTTGTTTAATGTTGATGTTTTGAAAATTGGATGTTGCAAGTTTTGTATGTCTGTAAATGGATTTTTTGGTTTAGAAGTTCTGTTACCAAACGTACGATTCTCTATGCATAAACACGAAGTATCAGCATAATTTTTTTAATAATCGCACTATTCACAACACCATTCTCACAGGCGACAACTTGTTCAAACCCATGTAAATATCCACGATATGCAAAGCAATCCTGAAAAATGCATGATAAGCATAAAGCGATCAGAAGAATAGGATTCGAACGCAAAGTATCCCTCGCTCCCAAGAGAAAGATCATCCGGGAAGTATAAAGGTCCGAGCATGTAGGTCAAAGATACCTCTCGGGAAGCGATTGAAGCCCTTCTCGGTTCGTGGAGAAAAAAATGTGCGCGTCCCTCTCAGTTTCTACACATTTACGCCATTTAACTTGCAAATCCGCGCACTGGGACTCCTTGATATATCTCCTAAACATGTGTGGAAAGTCTCGAAACTTTTGCCTCCTGAGCATTTCGGCAGAGATAATACCGTACGAAAGAACAATGGAAACGTGAGAAAAATCGAGAGGTAAAACGTGTTATCGACGGGATTAAAAGAGGTTACTCGAGTGTGAGGTGATTCTGTGTTTGTGGAGTTGTATGAGGATTATGAAAAAATCCTTGAATCCAGAAGATAAAGAATACTGTATGACATGAATTTTTGAAAACGGTAAAATGAAAATGTGGAATAAAAAAACTGGAGGTCCTGAGCCAGAATCAGCTTAGCTCATCTACTTGATACTTCTTACAAATGATGCGATGCATAAGAAGTTTCACAAAGTGAAACTAAGTCAGTAAAATAAAGTTTTTTTTATTATATAGAAAGGAGATTAGATAAAAAGAAAACCAGTCAATTTGTGAATGTCCACTGCACTAAGCAAGGTCCGTAACATCTTGAGCCGAGATTACCACTCGTGAAAATCCTCTTTTCTCGTCGCCTTTTTCACGTAATCTGTGTGTTATGGCGTCGAAACGATCTTGTACGTGTACCTTCGAGCCATTTCTCCATGAACTCGTCCTTTTCAATGTCTCGTGTGTTCCTTACGAGAGAAAGATACGACGGTTCTTAGCAGTGAATACATTTAAGGCCAGAATACGATTACGAATTGAGGGGGACGCAATGGGATTTTTGTTGCTCGGGCTGGATTTATTCGCGAAAATTTATGCCGTTACGACGCGCCTCGCGAAGAAAAACAAAGAAATGAATGCTCAAGGAGTGGCGCTTTTTACGAGAAATGAAATCCTCCGCGGATTTTTTTCACCAGCTTAATTTTTTTTTCTAAGGTCGGGGAATAATTTTTCAATAAATGTGGAGATAAATTGTTTCGAGCATTTTGTACATCTCTTTTTTTGTATCTAAGTAGTCTTTGTGGTGTTTTTTATCATTTTCTATTAATTCACAGTGAAACTTCTTATGTATGATCCCCGGAGCCAGAACCAGCTTAGTTCACCTGCTCGAAAATTTTTGAATAAATAAGAAAATAAATCGTTTCAAGAAGGAGCGGTTTTTTGAAAGTCTTGTTTACAGAAAAATAGTTTTTTATTATCAACTAATAATTATTTTAACCCTTGAAAGTTTTTTATCGTGATTGTTATCCAACTGAAGACATAAAATTTTCGAAAACTATTATTCCCCATCGAAATCAAATTCGCCGCTATTATTCGCGCCAATACAGTGCCTCTAATGGCCTGCCATTTCCAGTTTTACGGTCGATTATCACCCGCGTACCCGTGGGTGTTTTTACAGCGAACCTCGGACAAGATATTGTGAAAAAGCTAAGATTCCCAGAGAAGACGAGGCCTCACATAAAGGGAATTGAAGCTCCGTCGTAAACCGACCGCGCTCGATTCTCTTCTCTTTACTTCCAAAATTGCGCTTGAAAACCCACCCCTCGAAAACTGGCGTAAACTATTCCGTGCCGACGCTGATCGCAACCACTTACAGACTCATAGTCCGACACTTTCTTTGAGATATCGTAGCTTAATGTTTTATTTATTTGTTTATTCACGGGAGAAACACATTACAATGAAATGTTAGACAATATTTTATAATATAATTATAAGTAAGCCAGATCAAATTCTAAATTCTCAATCGAGAAAGAATTCTTAGAAAGTTGTGTCTAACTTGTGTATTCAAAAGCAATTGAACTTTTTTAATGTAATAATATTAAAGTAATGATTACGTAAAAAGTATAGTTGCAATGAAAATAAGGAATTGTCATGGCTACTTGTAAAATATAATTGCAAAAGGTCACAACAATCATTTTTGGTTATAATTTTTGAATATTTTGGATGCAGCATTGATAATGTTTCTTTATATTTTCTGCAAATTTTCATCATTCAAGTTTAATTTATTGATATACATTATATAAGAATCTATCCTTTTTTTTTGTCACTAAATTTAAAGTGTTTTTTTATGAAACACCATTATTTTGAATTTCCAGTCAAGTTAAACTTTTAGTTTAAAATAATAAAAAAACAAACCAAAGGTAAATTCAATATTATTTTATATTACATTAATTATGAATTTAGGTATAAAATATATGAAAGTTGTATAAATTTTGTAATATTTTATATAATTAACATTAGAAAATATAAAATTCAGTTTAATTTTCACTTGACTGGAAATTCAAAAAAATAGTGTTTCATTTATATGATTAATTTTTTTTTTAATTTATTTTCATGATTTTCCTTTTTTTAATAGTTTCTTAAATTATATAAATTATTTGTTATTTATCACTTGTTAAAAGCGATTTCTTTTTTCTACGTTTTCCTATAGCTGAAAATTCATTATTATAATTCTTCTGAAACTGAGATTGATGTTATTTTTTAGTTTGTGAAATTAAGAATGTTAAGTTCTGTTAAAATTTGAGAAACTTCATAAAAAAACTATTTGTTCAGAAATATGGAAATTTAGGCTCATAATTTTTTATCCACTATTATTTATCATATTTTTATCCAAACATTATTATTATATTCATTATATTCTGTGATAATTGAGAAATAAATGAATTTTTAAACGATCTGTGTCTTTTCGTAAATATTCTGATTCTTTTTGACGTTTCAAGTACATTGTTTTCAAATGGATGGATATACAAAACAATTCCTTGATTCTAAGAAAAATAATGAACAAAAATTTTTACAATCAGTGTATTCCGTCAAACGGGTATTTTGACAAAAATTACGTGAAATTTATATTTTTTCTATAGATTTCACTAACAATTCATTTTAAATCATTTTCATGTATTTTAATTTTTTACCATTCTTTTAGTTACTTAATTTTTGAAAAAATTTTTTTCAGTCAACTTATTGTATTGTTATTGTTTGTGTTTCCATTCGTTTTGAAGCTCATTATTCCATTTTTTCATATTTTCACAAGAAAATTAATCTATATTTTACGCTAATTTCGAGAGATGTTAAAACCCGAATTTTATTGTTTCTCAATTTATTTATTTAAAAAACCTGAATTTTTATTTTTTTAAATTTATTTATTTCTTTTTTTTCTTTATTCATTTCTTACTTATTTAATGGAAAAACCTGAATTTTTTATTTCTTCGAAGTAAAAAAATTGTTCGGTATTTCTATTAATTCAAAGGAAAAAAATTCATTGAAAAATAATCTGAAATACTTAATTTGAAGTCGCAGTTCGTTAAAACGCTCATTTATTCTACAATACCTTAAAAATATCTTGATCAATATTTATGATTCAGTCATATCCAAAAAATTACAATGAAAAATACTATAATAATGCTATAAAAAAAGTACTTCAAATTCTTCAGTAGTTAGGTTCAATATCATTGTAAATATACTGAAATAATCATATAATTCATAAGTGATAATTTTTAAAGATTCTTCAATAATGTTCATTATTAATGTTCATCGATAGTTTTCGACAAATTCCCAAATTCCTTGAAGGTTTTCAATGACCTTTTATTCTTCTGCCAAGCATGAAGAATTTTTTCAATTATTTCCGAAGGTGGACGTGGATTGAATTGGGTTCTAAGAGTACAAATGACTAGACGATGGGCCAAAATTACGCGTGATGAAAAGGGTTGATTAGGAATTCAGCGCGAGGGGTCGAAAACGTCAGAGTCGTGGGGTTGAGGATGCCGGACTGTTACACGTTCTGAGCTGAAACGTTCATGCGTTACCTTCGAGTCTGGAGCTGAGTCGAACGAGGCGAATGACAGCGTTATGATTGATTGTTGGCTTAATTAGATGATCGATGATTCTATTTTGCTAATAGTTTATGTTTTGGCATTAGAGGTGAAATGATGATAGCTTTTTTGCAAGTGTTATTTTGTTCATGATTGCTTGAAATTTATTGATCGGTCTTGAATCGCGAATTTTTTTTAGAAAACGAGTGATTGTAGTTGGGGAAAATACTTCTAGAACAATAATTCCAAATTGTAGTTTTTATATCTGAGAAGATATTTTTTGAGGTTATTAACCTTTTTTTTTATTTTATTTTTAAAAAACCCCACACATGAACGGATATAATTACGAAATTACAATTTTATGTTTTCGCATTAGATTAAATAGAAAAATATTAATGTTTCTTAAATGTGAGATGAAAATTCTTAAGTGAAGATTCTTCGAGCACCGTAATCTCAGGAGCTAATTTATTCCTTCGGCCCTTTGAATATCTGAAAAGGGGCCGTTTCCTTTCCTTAATTCGAAGCGCGCACCCGTTGTCTTCCGTCTTGGATGGGCGTCGCATGACCGGGACATTAAGACATTGTTCTCGTGATTTACAAGTAGTATTACATTCACGTGCACACCATATATTACACATACATTGTGAGTTAACCCTTGCTCCTTCGCTTCCCTCAGCGTCTTGTTTCATTGCTGCGAATTCTACAACTTTTTTCATCAATTTGTTTTTCATCTCATGATTAATGATTTAGCTTCTATATCTCTTCAAAAGAAGAAATACGGTGATTTCTCATTTTTTATTTATTTTTTGTTGAAATTACAAGTAATCGAAGAATTTGAAGAACTTTTGTATGATTTTCAGTAAGGTGAAACAGTGAAAAATAAGTATTTGTCTATTAACAAATAGAATTTTAAGAACCGGTTTTATGATTGTATTTATGGAAATTCATCAGAATTCATTTTACGATTTTCGCTTTGATGAATTGATTTCTGAAGCGACTTAAAAAAAAATCAACATGATATCAAGAATTTAAAAAATTAGTTTCTTTAGAAAAACATAGGATTATTGTTCCTCAAATTTTGACGAAATTTAAAATTAATTCATGCAAGAAAAAAAATGAAAAAATGTAACGATGCTTACAATGAAAAAAAAAACATCAAATTGTTCAAAACGAAATAACCGATATAGATAATAATAATAAATCGGGAAAATCAGTAAAAATGGTACAAAATGTATTTGTTTAAATCTAGTAGACATAAAAAACAGTTTTCTGTAGGTTTACAAAGTAAGACGAAATTAATAATTATTTATTAACTCAAACATGACAAGTATCCTGATTTGAGAATAATATTTGTTAAAATAAGTTCTTAATGTCTTTATATAAATGTTCAGCTAGGAGAGTAAAAAAATTTTAATTAGAAAAATTTTCCTTATCCAGTGAATAATAATGTGTAATTGGAATATACCATAATACTACAAATTGGAAACACTCAAAATTGAGATAATCGAATTCCACATATTAGTATAAAAAATAAATCTACATAAATACTCTATAAAAAAATTAGAAAATACCACAAAATTCCATAAAAACCAAGAATACGTACATTTTGAAGATCTCGAAATTCCTCAAATTTATGTCGATATTTTTTTCCCGAAAAATTATAAAAATACAGAAATCGAAAATAAAACCAAGAAATTTCTCCAAATTCTCTCGAAATCTAAATTGAAGAGACATAAAATTTCAAAAGTATCCAAAAAAAATACTGAATAAAAAGTTCAAAGAAATGAATAATGAAAAATTTATTTTAGAAAATTGTCTTTATCCAGTGAATAACAATGTGAATAATAATACACAAATATTTAAAATACAAAACATTCAAACTCGAGATCATCGAATTCCAGTTCTTCATATGAAAAATAAATCTAGATAAATACTCTGTAAAAATATCAGAAAATACCGAAAAATTCTACAAAAACCAAGAATAAAAATATTCTAGAAATCTTAGAATATGTCAAACTTATGTCAATATCTTTTTCCCAAAAAATTATTAAATTATAAAAATCTCCGATAAAATCAAAAAATTAAAATTAAAAAGTCAGTTTTCTGAATGAATCACTTTTTAATATAAAATATTGCAATCCTAGTTCGGTTTCAAGTATTGCAATTTTTCAAAGAAAATTTGTCATTCGTTCTACTCTAATAATGACATATATTGACAAATTTAGACAGTAAATTCTTCAAATATAGTAAAGTAGAAACAAATTTTACAAAAAAAAAAAAATATTCCTGAAACTCAACTACAACTGCCATATTTTATAGTGAAGAGTGCAATTTTTTTCAGTCCCTACATAATTTGAAACATAACTTAATTTTTATGATTTTGAAACACCATAATCCCAAGGCGTTTCCACTTATCACAGATAACATAAACTTCTAAACATAAATATTCAGTTTCTATCCTCGAACTTTTCATAAAAAAATTGAAAAGCTTTTTACAAATTAATCTGAGGTGACTTTATGCAATTATTTTTACCTAAAATTATTAATAATCGTTCAGTCACATTTTTCCATCAAAATTCAGTCATAACCAGAATTACTGACCGAAACTAAGCTCTTAGAATAAAATTAAATTAGAGATTTCGCACATATATTTACATCACATTTCCATTTCCGCGAAAACTAATCAAGCAATTAGTCGAACGACCCAATTTCTAGAGCGTAACTGTGATAAACAAAGTGCGGGGAGGCGGGGAAGGGGGTTCGTCGCAACGCTCGAATCAACGACACACGCATAATATCTCGCGTTATTATCCAGTATCAAGTTATACGTGCCTCCCCTGGAGCTACGAATGTACGCACTCGGCGCTAAGCGTGCTAAAACGTGCTAACGAGGGAGAGTCTATCAATTCAAGCTACTCAGCTCGCGTGCACGTTCGCTGCCATGGAAAGCGAAGACACCGAATACGCTGCTCGCTCAGTCGGATTCGCGTGAATCGTATCATCATTAATACACATCGCTGATTTCGACAGTGAAACGTTATACTCGTTTCCAAGCTTCTTTAACGTGCTTATTATCTGATGGGAGTTGCAATTTTTTAATGGCAAGTTTTTTTATTGTATTCGAAGACGTGAAATATGATTTAAAAATTTTTTGCCTTCATCATTTTTTTGTAACACCTTTTTTCAGAGTGTTTTCTTAGATTATTTATTTCTAAATAACCTAACCTAACATTATTCTACGAAAATTTCCTAGGTCACGTAAAATTCTACAAAGTGTTGTTTATTTTCAAAAAACATTGAAATTTCATTGAAAATTTACTCATCAGAGTGAAAAACCAATTACTTATTCAAAATAGTCTTGTCCACGAGCAAAAAAAATTATCACATTTCATGATACCATCCGTATTCATTTTCATAATTTGTACCGTCGTGATAATTTGCAAGGACCGAAAAAACTCGCACCCTAGGGTGTTGTAACCCCGAGCGAAATGGGGACCACGCATCCTCCATTTGACGTAGTCTTTCACAAAACTCGTCTTCTCAGTTGTGGATTCTGGGGGAAGGGGGTGCCTGGACAGTAGGGGGGGGGGTAGTTTCTGGTTCTAAGGAATTTATCTAAATATATATGAGGTTTCTATGTCTTTTTACAGTATTCTTTAACGACATGTTTGTCATTGATGAACAAAAAACAAATTCAATTTTGATGATTTTCGAAAAAATCAGTGATCGGCAACTGAAAGATACTAATTTTTATATAATATTTTACATACAATTTATTTTATTGAATAAATTTTTATAATTTCATTCCGAAATAAAAAAAAAATAGAAAAATGAACCTAAATATCAATAAGAATACAAACAATGACAACATTTTGCGTTGACTTAATAATGATATTTTTTTTCAATGAATTAATTAACATGAATAGCAAAAAAAATTAATATAATGGGAAACTCACAAAAATGTAGTTATTTCAATTTATAGAAACTGTCAAACGGTTTTCTGTTAGTTGTAAAATTTAAATAGAATTCAGGATTCTAAATTTCACTTTTTTTTAAAACAATAAAACTAATTACAAATGTTTAGTCACAATAAAGTGAAAAAAAGAAATTGTTTGACATAGTAATTAAGATAAATTAAAAACGAGAATTGATAAAAATTTTGAAAATCTGGGAAACTCCGAATTCTGGAGCATGAAATTCTAGTAATTGAGACAAAAACTTATAAAGTTACCTGAAAGTTTTTCGAATGATAAGCAATCTGAAGAAATACTAAAAGTATTGTAATTTTATAAAAGAAATGTGTCTTGGAAAATTATAACAAATACGTTCGATCCACAAAACTTGGAATTTTAAACCATCGAATTCTAAAAAAACTTATTCAAAAATTCATAGAAGTATAGAAATCCATAAAAATACTAGAAAACGCTACACAATCTTGTGAACACTTTCAAAAGTACGAAAATATAAAAAACCTGTAAGATATTCAAAATCTAAATAGATCGCATTTTTCTAGACATGTTTAAAAATACTGGAAATTTTTATGAATATACTTAAAACTCAAAATCGTTGTAAATTTCAATACTCGAGCATCGAATTCTAGGAATCTGCGGAATGAATCATAGAGTTCCAATAAATCTATAAAAATATCACAAAATACGATTAAATTTTATGAACAATTTTAAATACGGAAATTTTAAAAAATCCTGAAATATTTTTTTTTTCAAGATCTTACAATTTTTTCATCTCTGACGATCTTGTTTGTGTAATAAGATTTTTTTAATTTACGATTTAAGGAGTTTCAAAGTTATATAAATTTTGGAGTCAAGAGTCGAACATTTTTGAAATACGTATTGAATGTAAATAATCTCGTTTTTTTTTAAATATTTTTCATATTTTCTGATTATTTATATAACTCAAAACATTTTCTGATATTATGAATTTCTATACATATGTTTTGATATTCTATACTTTAGAAATCAAAGTGTTCCAAAATTTTTTTACATTTTCCTAGAATCCCCAGAAAAAAATACAGAGACAGATTTTTTTAAAAATCCCTCCTAAAATGTTTTCTATTTACGCTCTTAATTGTTTTGAAATAATATGATCACAGGAGACTAATAGTTTATTAAAAAAAATATTTTGATATATTCTCTCATTTTTCATACGATTCAGGAGTGCTCATTTTCTGGATGGAAATTTGCCAAGTCATGTCGTTCTTCACTGTAATTATTATGATCAACTCAATGATGAACATAAAAGTTTTATCGTCAATATTTATACATCTCGACTATTTTATCGTAAACAATAAATGAATTTTTTTGAATTTTTCGTAAATATTAGTATAAGCTCTGTTCATAAACTAAATATCTCACAAAATCCTTTTAACAATATTTGTAAAATGGTTATTACTTACTACCCAATGTAAAAAAATTACTGAAAAAATATCTCACTGCAAACTTGGTGATTGAACAATTTCACCTTCAATTTTAACTTTTTTTTCCATAATTCACAATTCGAAAACTTCCCACAAAAACTGAGTTGTCGATTTTAAATGCCACATCGAACTCGAAAAGCTCCAATTTTTTCATTTTCATGATTTTCCTCCTCCAGGTATCCCAAGAAAACTTCCAGCTAATATCGTCGATCAATAATTATTCCCCTTCAGAACTTTCCAGACTTTCACCTATCCTAGTAATTGGAGTTTCCGGCTCCGCATGAAAATCGAGGTCAAAGTGGCCATGTCTAATAACTCATTGTGGTAGTAAACAATAATGAATAACTCGCTATATTATCAGATATTCTCGGGGAGATGATATTTTTCGCGGAATTAATCATGTTTGTCGAGGAGCCCTCGTTTTCTTCGCACCCTGCAGAATGGGAAATATCCTACCATCTAGAATGAACGCGCCTTTGCATTTCCCTGGACGCCTTCGCGGCGCTATCTGCAGCCTCTGGAAATATTCAAATGAATTTCTAATCTGCGCGGGTGCAGACTTGGTGGAGCAGATAGAACGCGGGAAATTACCTGGCTATATTTTGAGGTGTTTTGTCCCATTGACGTTGTTGAATCGGCAAGTTTATTTTTCAAAGTTAGTTGTAGACATTGTGAAGTCTAAGCCTTATCAGTCATATACTTTAACAATTCCTAACTTTAAAGAAAATTTTAAATCCTCTAAAATTTCTTCTCCAATAAACATAATAAACATATTCAGAGTTAATGAAAAACTCGTTTAAAAATGTGAACGCAATCCCGAAAGTTGCAAGGTTCTTCGACACAAATTGCCTGTCGATCCTTCGTCCGACTTAACAGTGGGCCACAGAAAATGCTTTGCCCACGTCAATCGATTATTTCACGTATACGTCGGGTTGGTTGGCTGTCGTCACTTAGCGAACGACAAACGCACTCTCGAGGTTTTGCATCGAAGGCTTGCCCACTGTATCGCGGTTGAAGGCGAGAAGGAGGGAAATGGGGCGAGAAGTTTCAATATGCTTCGATGATGGTTATGGACCACTCGGCTTTTACTGGCCAGGAAGCGCGAGGAAGACGGATGCAGCGTCGTCACCGGTCGCCTTGGTTGTTTGCGAAACCGTATCCAACTTTGACACGACCGTCTCCCGGTGTCGCTATCACTACATCCCCTATCTCGTTTCCTCGTCGATATGGGGCACCGAGAATGCGACCTGGGACCTAGTACAATGAGATGTTTTTGCCTCCTGGGTTTGACTTTGTCGAAGGTGTTGGAGTTCATTAAAGTCCTACAGTAATTCTTGAAGAAATCAAAGGTACGGATTATTCAGAAAGTAGCCTTGAAAACGAATGATGGTACACACTTCATTTTGGGGTGAATATAGTGGCGTAGCAAGACATTTCGGCTTCCGGGGCGTGATGGAGGAAATAATAATGAAATTATCTTCAAGAAAAATCGATGAAATTTGTTTTGGATAATGTTTTTGACATTAAAAAAATGTCTTAGAATGCAAAATAAGACACGTTAGAGTGTCTTCAAAGTTGAAATAAGAAACTTCGAGAAGTGTCTTGGAAATTCAAAATATCTTGAAAATTTTTAAAAAACACTTTAAAAAGTGTCTTGGACGATTGACAGTGTTTTGGAGTTCCAGAATAGATACTTTTCAAGGACTCTAAATTCAAAATAAGACTTCAAGGATTGTCTTCAAATTTTTGATAAATCACTTCAAGTAGATAAATCACTTAGACGTTTGAAAGTGTCTTCGAATTTTGGTCAAACACCTCGAATAGTGTCTTGGATATTCAAAAGTGTTTTGAAATTCCGAATAAGACTCACTGGAGTGTCCTCAAAATTCAAATAAGATTCTTCGAAAAATGTCTTGGAATTTTAAAATATCTTGAAAATTTAAAAAAAAAACTTTATCACACTTTCAAGTGTCTAAGACACTTTTTAGATTTCCAGAAAAGATACTTTTCAATGACTCTAATATAAAAAAAAGACTTCAAGGAGTGTCTTCTAATTTTTTATAAATCACTTCAAGTAGTGTCATAGACGTTTAAAAGTATCTTTGAATGTAAAAAAAAACCTGTAATAGTGTTTTGGACATTTATAAGTGTTTTCAAATTCCAAGTAAGACACATTGTAGTGATTTATGATTTCAAATAAGAGACTTTACGAAGATCTCAGAGATTTGAATGTGTCTTCAAATTCCGAATGAGACGCTTCTGAGTGTCTTGGAACTTCGAGTAAGACATTTTGTAAAGTGTCCTAGAAATGTCTGAATATCTTTGGATTTTCAAAGACACTTTGAAAAGTGTCTTAAAATTCCAGAAAAGATAATTCAGAAGATCTTTGAATTTTTATAAGACTCTTCAAGAAGTGTCTAAAAAATTTGTAATAAATCACTTCGAGAATTAGTGTGTCAGACGTTTGAAAGTATCTTTGAATTTTCTTAAAACACGTTCAAAAGTGTTTTTAACACTAAAAAGTGTCTCATATCACGGTGTAAGAAACATAGAAAGGTTTTAGAATTTCCAATGAGACAGTTCAAGAATTGTGTTGACTTTCGATAGTGTGTTAGAATTCTAGATAAGACACTTTGAAGTGTCTTAGCATTTCAAACAAGACACTTTTGAGTGTCTTAGAATTTCAAATAAGGCATTTGAAGAAGTGTCTTGGGCATTTCTGAATATATTGAAACTTCGAAAAAGACAGTTTAAGAAGTTTCTTATACACTTGAAAATTTCTGAGAATTCCGGAAAAGATACTTTTAAAGGTCTTTAAATTTCAAAATAGACACTTCAAGAACTGTCTTAAATTTTTGCATTTATAACGCAAAGAACTGACTATGACGTTTGAAAGTGTCTTAGAATTTAAAAAAACACCTGGCATAGTGTCTTAAACATTGAAAGACTTAACGAAGTATCTCAGAGATTCTAAAGTGTCTTGAAATTCTGAATGAGACGCTTCTGAGTGTCTCAGCACTTCGAGTAAGACATTTTGTAAAGTGTCCTAGAAATGTCTGAATATCTTTGGATTTTCAAAGACTCTTTGAAAAGTGTTTTAGAAATCCAGAAAAGATACTTTAGAAGGTCTTTGAATTTTTATAAGACACTTCAAAAAGTGTCTACGAATTTGTAATAAATCACTTCAAGAATTAGTGTGTTAGACGTTTGAAAGTGTCTAAGAATTTTCTTAAAATACCTCCAAAAGGTTTTTAAACACTAAAAAGTGTCTCATATTTCGGTATAAAAAACATAAAAGTGTTTTAAAATTTCTAATGAGACACTTCAAGAATTGTGTTGACATTCAAAAAAACTATTAAAATTCTAGATAAGAAACTTTGAAGTGTCTTAGCATTTCGAACAAGACACTTTCGAGTGTCTTAGAATTTAAAATAGGGCATTTCAAGAATTGTCTTAGGCATTTTTGAATATCTTGGATTTTCGAAAAAGACAGTTAAAGAAGTGTCTTATATACTTGACAATTTCTGAGAATTCCGAATAAGTTATTTTTTAAGGTCTTTATATTTCAAAATAGACACTTCAAGGATTGTCTTAAATTGTTGCACTCATCACTCAAAGAACTGACATAGACGTTTGAAAGTGTCTTAAAATTTTCATAAAACACCTTGAAAAGTGTTTTGGACATTGAAAAGTGTCTTCGAATGCCGAAGAAGGCACATTGAAATTTCTTGGAATTTCAATAATGACACTTCAAGAAGTATAAAATCGGCGACCCAGGTGAATATTTTCATCCAATTTTGTGCGCTTTTGGAAAATTAGTCACGCTCGAAAAACAGGTAGATTCGCGCTAATGGACGGTAGCCGATTTGCCGCTCCTTTGATTTGGCACCCAGGGCGGCTATCCTTTTCGCCCTTCCCTCACTACGCCACTGGGTAAATAGGAACCATCCTGTCGAAGTGTAAGTCACATATTCTAATCATCGTTGAATCCGCCAAAGAGTTATCAAACAATATCAAACATCAAACAGAACGTAACAGAAGAATTAAAATCGCACGGGAATCAAAAAGAAGCGCGAAAGCAACCCTTTCCAAACGATCAGCGCTTGTCGCTTTACGCCTCCTTCTTTTCATAGCCACTTGCTCCCGAAACAAGAGCCCGTTTACACGAAGAGAAGTCCCTGAAGAGCGGCGTCGTGTCGCTGCAAATCGTTTTACCTCAATCTCGCCGCCGTCGGAAGATGCTAAATAAGAGGGCTCTCCCTTTCCACCGCTTTCCTGTAATCGGAGCTCAAATAAAAAGACGTAATACCAGATAAAACATCCCATTTGTCCAACGACGATTTTTCTCGTCGTTGGAGAAGCAGCGGAGGAAACGAAGACGAATAAGAAAAGAAGGTGCGCGAGGTCAGGCGTATCGTGCCCCCGAGGGTGGTAATCATCTTAAACGTCCTTGTCGCAAGAGCTATTCACGAGTAAGAAAAAAAAGAATAATCAGCGGTGGGGGCTTTGGGATTTGTCACTTGGTGTTTGTGTCATTGAGAGGGATCGAGGAATATTTAAAAAAACGTTGTTGGAAGTCGGGAAAATTCGGTGCAACTTCTTAACATTGCGGGAACTGTGGCAAAGGGAGGGAGTATTCAATTTTAAATCCCCTGGGACCGTTCCCCTATTGTATTTTTTCATTAACGACGGGGACTTTGTTCTACCGAGGAATCTTGACGCACGAGCCGAAAATCGCGGCGGCATATTTCAGCGCTTCCGGACGACCACTTTTTTTCCCGGCAATAAAAACACTGTGAAAACGTAGGAAACGCCGTACGTAACATACACCGTACATAATGCCGGGGCATTATAGGCATTACGGAAATTCACCCTTAGTCGCTCTTGCCGCCCCGGTGCCTGTTATTACTGCGTATATCATTCCACGTGTTCTTTACGTGGTCGGAGATAGCGGGTTATAAATACGAAATTTCGGTCGAAATAAGAAACATCGTAACCGCCCGGTTTTTTTTTATTCGATCCTGATAGCAGGCGTTACAAATGGATGATGATAATGTAATTTGAGGATTACAATTTTGGAAAAGAATTCTTTCATTTTCGACTGATAGTTGCTCATTTCTCCCTTCCACCGCGCTTCATCGCGCTACGTCGCGCTACACTATTGACCAATCCAATCCCCACGATAAACACTAATAATGAAGAGACATTCTACGAAAACAAGGGAAAAACGGGAGACTGCATAAATTGGTCCGGGAAAATCGTCGCCTCGACTGTCAGGAGGGACGATTATTTAACGGGGCGTCTCGGGGCCGATACCGGCATCACCGTAGCGTCTATCGGAGGCGAGAGTCCGGACTGTTAATTGCCGGCTGTCACGAGCATGCAGTGAAAACGGAGGGATTGCTCTGCCACGCGTTCGCCCCGCTACGTTTTCCGTCCTGGCAATCATCGACGTGATTGCCGGGAAAATCGGCCCAAGATATATACGCGTCTACATTTGCCTTACGTTCTGCTCGACTGGCGCGCTAAACGAGACAAATGTCCCCAAATTGAGTCGACTCGTATTTCCCCGCGGAGAAGCACTCGTTAGCCGATCGCCGAAATATATTTTCCCCAATTAACGGAATTGTTTCCAGGGACATGGAATCGATTCGATTGAAATGTAATTTCGTGGAAAAATCCACTTGGTTCTGGTGAAGTGAACAAACAAAAATTGAATTTTTGTGCGATTCCTGTGCAAGTTCTTTGAAGGACGAAGACGAAATTTTTTAGAATGAATACGTAATCTGTCCCAGAACTCTTCTCATCATCCGGAGTTGCTGATGACAATGTACATGCACAATGTACGCGAGAGGGTACTTAAGTTCTTAAGCCTAAGAAAATATTCAAGGGAGAAGTCTCTGGTTGGCGAAAGAGAGGACGCAGCGTAGGACCACCCACCTAGTGTTAAGCCGATAGGCCGCGAATCTATGGGGTGGGCGCGGGAATGAAAACCTAAGTGTCGGGCGGAAAACGTCTCTTTAATGCTCTTAGCGACGTCGAAACACTCCGCGCTTCCTGCCGCGTGAGATAAATACCTGCCAACATCCAAATTGCATTGCCATGACAGCGCCGCACGCAACAACCCCGCGAATCAACCAGGGTGTCGAACGTAATTTTGTATTCTTCGATGGGAAACGCTTTTCTTATTTGAGTTATATTACATGTTCTTAATTTCGTTGGGTGTAATGAAGATATTTTCTTTTATTGTAATTGATTTATTAGGCACTTTAGTTGGGAAGCTTGATTGAGACCTGAAGTTTGAAACTTAATTCGAAAATTTCATTTGGATATAAAAAAAAGAAGTTGTAATTTGTACAATAGCAAATAAATTTCGTAACTGGATTTTATAATTATGGTTTTGAGAGTTGGAAAATATAGGAAAATGTGATAATTGATTTTTCGTGAGTTATGTCATTCAACTTGAAATATATTACTAAAGTTTTGTCGAAATTGCGAAATAGAATTTTGAATATTTCAGTAGTTTTGGTGTTTGAAGAATTGTGCTTTCTGGAACTCTATCAGTGGAAAAATTGAATTTATACAGTATTTGTAAACTTTGTTGCGATTAGTTTTAAATGGGATAATTTATTTAAAGTATAAAAGTTATAAGTGTTAAAAAACTATGACTTTATTAACTTGAAGTTTTGGATGCTCTAAAATTTGAAGTCTTAAAGGACTTGAATATATAATTTTATTAGTAAAAAACATTGCTCTTTTCGATTTCTACCATTTTTATTTCTTTTCAGAATTTCAACGATTCGAAAATTTTTCTGATCTTCCTATTAATTTCGATATAATTTTCCAAATATGATAAACGTCAGGTTATGATTATAGAAATTTTTTTATTCATAATTCTGCATGCTTTTTATCTGGGATCGGAGATGTTGAAATAAAATTATTTATTTATAATTGTTTGAACGTATTAAAAAATTTTCCATAGCAGATTCATTCGATCAAATGTAATAGATATAGTATTTTTAAGATATATTATTCTTACATAAATAATATTGCTGAACTCAACAAATTTTAAAAAAATTTTTCTAAAAGTTTTGAAGTTCGCTTTATTTTTTACTCAAGCATTTTGAAATCATTTGCCATTACACTTTTTACGAAGATTTTTTGAAAATTTCCAGTGTGTAAAATGGAAACGAGTTTGGATGTTTATTGAAAAATATTTATTTTGTAAGGGTATTAAGATTTTTTTATAATGAATTCTTGAATTCGTAGATAAAATAGAATCTTGAAATTGAATCTTGAATCTTCAAATAGAATCAAAAATCTAAGCCAATATTTGAAGGAAAACAATTTTATGTAATGAATTTAAAGTTCACAATTTTTCATGAAATAAATGAAATTTTTAATTTCATCCACTTTCAGCTTTATTGTATTACAAAATTATAAATAATAATATCAACGATAGTAAGGAATATTGTAATAAAAGAATTAATTAAACATATTTATTTACTCAAATTCCAACTAAAGTTATGAGAAATGCAGTAATACTGTATGAAAAAGTGTAAATAAAAATAATAGTCGAAAATCTAACAGTTTTTTTAGTCAATTTATAATATTCCAAATTATAACCTTACTGATTTTATGTATTTCAAAGATTTCTAGAAATTTCGTAATGCATGTTATTTGTGAACTTTTTTTTATGAACTAGTATTTTCAACAATTTATTTAAAAAAAAATTGTTTTAGAAAAATATAATTATTTTCTGTGAAACTTTATGATTTATAATTTTACATTTCAGAATTATACATTTTTAATAATCGAATCATATGTAGCAAAATTCGATTTTTGTGATTTTCGAGATTCAGATTCTTTTTTTTCTAATATTTTTGATATTTTTCGTAATTCTTTGATTTTTGAGCTATAATCGAGCATTATGAATTTTTTTTTGCTTTTTTAAATTCAATACTGTAGAAATCAAAGTTGAAAAATATTTCATATTTTCATAGATTTTTTATAAAATTCTAACTTCACATATTTAAGGTATTTCGAAGATTTCAAGAACTTTCGTATTGTATGTTATTCATAAACTTTTATTTATTTACTGGTATTTTCAACAATTTACATAGTTTTTATGGATCACTACACAGAATTCTAGAATTTCATAGTATATTATTAGAAAACTGACTATTTTCACCACTTGCTCTCAATCTTCAATGAACATTTTTTTCCATATTTTTTTAAGTATTAAGTCAAACGAAACAATTTTATGATTTTTAGTTTTGAAATCCAGAATCTCACATTTTTAATTTTCAGGTTACATGTAGCAAAATTCAATTCTTGTGATTTTTGAGTTTTGGATTTTTTTTTCTAATCTTTTTGATAATTTTCGTAATTCTTTAATTTTTGAGCAATAAACGAGCATTATGAATGTCTATTCAGCTTTTTAAATTTTTTAAATTCGATACTGTAGGAATTAAAGTTGAAATT
>JAPYZL010010665.1:0-22476 GCA_030522825.1 Platygaster orseoliae | reverse complement strand
GCCAAATTTGGGATTCCTATCACTTATGGTTTTCCCGCAATCCACGCGCAAAGTTTGAGACACAATTTCAGTCGTTTAGGTAGGTCTCCCCCCTTAAGAAAACCTAAATGTAAATCCAGTTGAAAATCCAACAAGATTTCCAGTTGGAATCCAAACAATATTTCCAGTTGGAATTCCAACAATATTTCGAGTTGTAAATCCAAGTGTATTTCCTTTTGGGAAACTTAAACGTAATTCTAGTTTACATAATCCAATTGGATTTCCACTTGGAAGTCCAACAAGATTTTCAGTTGGAAATTTAACAAGATTTCCAGTTGGAAATCCAACAACATTTCCAGTTGTAAATCCAAGTGAATTTCTTTTAGGAAAACTTAAATATAATTCTAGTTAAGAATCCAATTGGATTTCCAATTTGAAGTCTAACAAGCTTTCCAGTTAGAAATCCAAGGGAATTCCTTTTAGGAAAACCTCAATGTAATTCCAGTTGAGAATCCAATTGGATTTCTTTTAGGAAAACTTGAATGTTATTTCAGTTAAGAATCCAATTGGATTTCCAATTGGAAGTCAAACAAGATTTCCAGTTGGAAATCTAGCAAGATTTTCAGTTGGAAATCCAACAAGATTTTCAGGTAGGAATCCAACAAGATTTCCAGTTGGAATTCTAACAATATTTTCAGTTGGAAATCCAAGTAGATTCCTTTTAAGAAGACTTAAATGTAATTGTAGTTGAGAATCTAATTTTTTCCTTTTCCTTTTCCCTGAAAAGATTAAATAGTCATCGTCTTCGCCGTTGTTTAAACGACAGTCTCGCAACATCAACGTCAATAATAGATACATGATTGTACTTGACTTGATTTGATTGTACTTGAATTGTACTTATTGTACTTGACATGATTGTACTTGAAAAGTGGAAATCCAATTGAACTTTCTAGTAGAATTTTATTTAAGTTTCCCTAAAAGAAATCCACTTAGATTTCCAACTGAAAATCTTGTTGGATTTCCAACTGGAAATTTACTTGGATTTCCAACAGGAAATCTTCTTAGATTTCTTCTTGGAAATCCAAATGAATTCCCAAGTGGAAATCCAATTGGAAAACTGACCATTTCTCCAATTGTAAGTCCAATTGGATTTTTTCATTAGGGATGTAGAAATCAGCTGAGAACTATCGTTTGTATCAATACCATTGTAATTTTCGCGATCTAGAATTGTAGAAGAATTCAACTCTCACAAGAAAAATCAGATAGCATTTTACCGCACACTTGCTTCTTAAAAAAAAATAATATATTTTCAAAATCTCAGGGGGGTCAAATAATAATCTCACGAGGGTTTTCCCCCTTTTCTCCCCCTGACTACGGGCCTGAGTTAGACTTATTTTTGAAATTTCTTTCTTTCTTCAACGCTCAACATGCATTACAGGTTTTAAGGCCTGATATTTCGCGAAATAACGCGCCTTCGTTCTTTTTACAATTGCTTTGGGTGTCTCGTAGCGCGACGTGCTTGTACTGAGAATGAGCATCCTCGTTGTTGCGGCGTTAGATTTCTCACGGTCCACCGATAACCGCGTTCTGTTTCGGCCTATGCAGCTTCTCGCTTTTCTCACTGCTCTCGACGAGCCACAAAGTCCCCAGTTTGCTTTTCCTCCAACTTATCCAGTGGACCGCGAACGCGAGTTTCGTATTTTCAAGACGTTGAAGCTCGTCTCGCTCTGTTATTGCGTTTTCCACATTATCACTGGCGTATTTCTTTTTTTGTTCGAGCATCGAAAGTTGATTTCCGGTCGCGATTTTTCGTGGTGGAAAATTTTCCTTGATTACAGAAACGTGGAAAACAATTTCCGGGTTTTTAAACTGTGAAAACTGCAGTGAAAAACTTGAGGAATTTCGGTATTGTTTGGAAAGATTTTGGAATTGTTTAATAAATAATAATTTGGAATTAATTATTAATGACTAAAATAAATGAATGAATACGTTTAAGTATCGACAAAAATTTCTGTGTTTCGAGAAAACCATATCAAATTTTTGAGAAATTCAAAAAAATATGCTTTCATTATGCGTTACAATTTTATGTATAAAGATGAAAAACCCAAGTTTATCATGAACCTTACAAAAGTTAAATGGAAAGATTGCGCTCAAAGTTTAATGAAAAACTCTGAAAGTTGAATATTTTTAATTTTGGTCGTGAACAAAAATCAAACTAGCCAAGTTTTTTCTCAAGTTTGTAAACTCAATCTACTTACATTAATCCGAGCAGAAAATTATGTTTGATCATGAATTTCAAATTTTAAAAATCATTCAATGTGTTTCTAACATCTTGTAAGAAGAAAAAAAAGTTTTAAAGAGAAAAAGCGTTACGTGAAAAAGTTCAGAAAATGTAATAACTGTTCCTGAGAACTTTATTAGTTTTCTTTGTTCTATTTTCTTTGTAGATAAAATTAACATCAAAGCTTAGTGGTTTTATAAAGAAAGTAAGTAGTTTTTTATATCTTGTAGGAGATCGAAGAGTTTATGATTCTGTATAATGAAGACTTTACTGTTCAAAATATTTACGACATTGTTTTTTCTAATTGTTTAGTACTTTTTTCATTTTTATTGGTTTAAAAAGTATCCAAAATACCAAAGTAATTCAGTTAAATCGAAAAATTTACAATTCCAAAACATTCATGAACAAACATGTTTTCAAAATCGATAAAAATCATGTCAAACTTCTGAAAATAATCCGGAAATTGAAAAAAACGACAAATTCCCGAACGAATATACATATTTTTCGGAAAACCTCTTTCGGAAATATTTTCTTCCTATTCCAATGATGACACCCCATCGTACAATCTTTTTTATATCGCAGTTTTTTTTTAATCAATACTGTATTATTAGAACCCTGTGACACATATAATTTTAAAAATCACTCGCTCGAGTTGCCCCAAACTTTACTCTATCGATTTTTAAACAGCTCCCTGAATACAACCGAGAACTTTTCGGATACATATTTCAGTATAGTTTTGCAACCGGAAACGCGATATCTCGTGTTGAGGGAATTCCCGCATTTTGCTTGAATAATTACGAAATGCGTAACGAAGAGTCAGGAAAAGCGAGTGTTATTTTTAAAAATGCTGCTCGATAATCTCATCATGTAATAATGTGCTCGTTAAAGGTTTACAATGTGTTTCGTCTTTCTTATTTTTCTCCGTGTGCTTTAGACTTTTCCCTTGTCACTCATTGATTTTCTCCAAGAAAATACTAAGCAACTCTGAAATTTAGACGCTATGATAGTTTATTAATTTGTGAGTGGTTTGCTTTTGAACTGTAAAAAACAGTAAAAATGGAATTAGACAAGTCTGAGGAAAATAATTACTAAAAAAAAGATGATTCGACAAGAATTATGAATAAATTCTGTAATATTATTTTTATTTTAGAATATCAATGAATTTTAGAGTCTTTGCTTAATAACTTTTATAATAAACATAAAAATTGGAGTAATGGGTTACTTAGTCTGAATATTGATAGGTTATATTACTTATAAACTATATAAAACAGTAAAACTGAAAAGGGGAAATTCTAACTGAAAATTATTATAAAAAATGTTAATTTGATAAAAAAAAAATTCTATAACTAGTGTTAATTTAAGAAACAAACTTTCTTGTATAATTTGTTCTAATAATTGCAAGTAAATGCCAGTTACTCAGAAACTTCATATTTTCCCAAAGTAATTATTCATACATTTTCACTTTACTAAGTAATTGAATTAGGTAATTAGAAATCTAACTAGTTTAATGCACTTGCATTCTAAAAGAAAATACTGCGGTGTTCATGTTCATAACGTTTACATCGTTGACAAATCACACGAAAATTTTTTTCACAGATTTACCAAAGTAATGTGAAACCTTGAAAAGAAAAAAAATTCTGAGAATTTTGATTCAAATTCTGAAATTTGTATTCTAAAATTCAAAAATTTTGATTCAAATTTTGAAATTTAAATTCTGATATCATAAATTCTGAATGAAATTCTAAAATTCTCATTCTAGATTCAAAATTCTGATTAAAATTATAAATTCGAAAATTCACTGAAAAAATTCAAGAATTCACGGAAAGAAAGAACAAATTGAAAAAATTCACTGTGAAACTTCACTGAATTCTAAAAATTCTTCTTCATTTTTTTTTAATTTTATTTATGAATTCAAGAATTCCCTGAATTCAGTGAAAAAAATTCAAGAATTAAAAAATTCTGAGAATTCTGATTCAAATTCTGAAATTTGAATTCTAAATTCAGAAATTCTGATTCATATTCTACAGTTTGAATTTAAAGTTCAAAAATTTTGATTCATATTCTGAAATTGAAATTCTAATTTCATAAATTCTGAATTATATTATGACATTTTAATTCTAGATTCAAAAATTCTGATTCAAATTACAAATTCGAAAATTCACTGAAAAAATTCAAGAATTCACTGAAAAAAAAACAAATTGAAAGAATTCACTGTGAAACTTCACTGAACTCTAAAAATGCTTATTCATTTTTTTTTAATTTGAATTATGAATTCAAGAATTCACTGAATTGAGTGAAGAAAATTCAAGAATTCAAAAAATTTGAATTCTAGATTCAAAAACTTTTATTCAAATTCTAAAATTCTAATTCTAATTTCAAAAATTCTGAATTAAATTCTGAAATTTCAATTCTAGATTCAAAAATTCTGATTTAAATTATAAATTCGAAAATTCACTAGAAAAATTCAAGAATACACTGAAGGAAAGAATTCACTGTGCAACTTCACTAAATTCTAAAAATTCTGATTTATATTTTTAAATTCAAATTATGAATTCGAGAATTCACTGAATTCAGTGAAAAAAATTCAAGAATTTGAAAATTCCGACAATTCTGATTCAAATTCTGCAATTTGAATTCTAAATTCAGAAATTCTGATTCAAATTCTAAAGTTTGAATTCTAAATTCAAAAATTCTGATTCGAATGTTAAATCAATAATTCAAATCTCAGAAAAAAAATTCTCGAGTGATTTTTCAACGTTGTAAACTTTGTCAACATGCGGTGTTAGAATTTTTCGAAAAAAAGGATAAAATCGAAAAGGAAAGAAAATTTGGGAATATTGAAAATAAAAGTTTTTGTACCTCTTAATTTAGAAATATTGGAAATTCCAAACAACAATTCAATTGATTGAATGTAAAACGAAATTTAAAAATTTAGGATTTCTTAGCCTTATGAATTAGAATTAGCTTATAACTCAGTGGCCTAAAAATGATATATTATATAATCGAAATGTTTTAAAAAAATTACATGAACAAAAAAACTGCGATTTTGAACTTCAAAAATTGGATAACTTGAGAATTTAAAGATTTAAAAAAATTGAAAAATCTTGGCATTAACACCAGATCGTCGAAAATCAAAAAACTTGATTTTCTTCAATAAACTGTAAAAAAATTGTTATTTCGAAGTCAAAAAACAAATTTGTTGTTTTGGTAAAAAAATGAGAATTTGTGTATGAAAAATACAGAACATTTTTCTGTCAATTTGACAAATTCTAGAAAATCATTTTTAACTTAGACCCTTGATTATTTAAATAATAAATAGATACGGATTTTGAAACTTCAAATTTTTAAAATCCTCAATGTAATAATTAGAAAACTACAAAAATAGAAAACCAATAATAACCTAATATAATTTTACAAAAAAAATGAAGTTGAAAAAGTTATAAAATTTGTTAATGATGGAAATATAATTTCGAAGACTTTCAAACTCATAAGAAGATTGATTTTCAATTAAAAAATTCGAAATTAAAATTTATAAGATTCGAGTTCCTTAATATAACAAAGTAAACAAAACATAACAATAATAAAAAATCTACAACTCAAAAAAATAAAAGTTCTTGATAACTCAAAGACTTGAAAAAATTGAAAAATCGTGCTCTTGAAAAATATTACATCTTAAATAAAATGTGTCGAATGGTATATTAAATAATTTTCATCATTATACAGAGAAAAATTTTTGGTTACAGCAACCATTGATTTAGTAAAATATGAGCCCACCAAACTTTTGGGTAGTATAACCAAAACTTTAGGCATGGTAACCAAATTATTGGTTATTGCAATTTAATGATCAGTCATGAAAATTAAGCATGAGTTGCTGTAATATCAGCTTTGGTTGTAGTAGCCAAAACTTTAGTAGGTCTATATTTTACTAAATCAATGGTTGCTGTAACCAAACCATTTCTCTCTGTGTATGAATTTCACTTAACATTTCCCTGAATTTCACATGTTTTCGATAATAATAACCAACCTTAAAAAATACACCCTCAGAATCATTTCGTATAATTATGTTATTTCGGTTGAAAACTTGAACTAGCAAGTCTTGAAGCAGGTTTCTATGAATTTACAGAGTAATTATCCTCACAATGTAATTTGGAGGTAGTGACAGAATTGGATTTCCGCTTCATGCTTACAAAATGAATCTTACAGTTCAATAAATCCTGCAAGGCTGCACGAAAATAATAAATCTTGATCCATTTTCTCTGAAATAAGGATAATTAAACTACTTTTATCCAGATAAATGACTCGTAAAAGCCTTGCAACTTTTCTCATTGCTCGAATCTTACAACTTACAAACTGTGCCCAAAGTGTCGAAATTTTCAGAGTATTACTATTAATTACAAAAGTTATTCAAAGAATTTTCACGATTTGAACACAATACTTCGAATTGCCCTACATTACCGCAAAATGTTCAGGGAAAGTTCAGAGTTTTAATTTATCACGTTTGACATACATTCTGGCAAGAAATATTCCCGATTTAATCCGCCAAGACCACGTGACTGCGAGTAAATGTAAAGGATAATTATTGCTTTCGAAGGTCTAGAATTTTCCTAACTAAACGCAGTAAAGCAAATACTAGCAAATCACTCACAAATAAACACAAATTTTCATCGTTGTTCGCACACTCCACTATTTCATTCACTTTTCCAGTGTAAATTGAGTTATTTGAGGAAATGGGAAAATCCCTGAATGAACGAGTTGACTGGAAAATGTTGTCCTTGTTGTGAAAAGTTGTCTCGAGGGGTTGGAAAGTTTTGCTGAATGAATTCTCAGGTACCAGTAACTGCTCTTGGACTTCGTGTAAGGAAGGTTGCACAAAAGATCTTTACGACTGCACGCAAATACGCGTTAATTATAAGCTGCCGTTTAATGCTTCGGAGGATGCTGAGGGTGACGAAAACGTACAGCAACATATTCGATATGAGCGATCTCTGAGGGATTACGACTACACCGAAGACTTCGAGGACAAATTCATCGTAGAAGACGAACTGCCGAAACCTTTCCCGACAGGTACATTCCGACGAAGAAAAATCTGCTTCAGGATTCGATTCCCAAGAAAGAAAAATGTTTTTAACTAACATCAAGAAGTACTATACAATAAAGAAGGAATATTCATAACAAGAAGGAATAAAAAAAATTAATAAAAACAATAGTTATAATAAAATAAAACATTAATTATATATTAAATCTAACTGTTATGTGTTATATAATAATATACAAAAATATATAATATTAATAAATTATATAATCAAATAATATAATTATATCTTTCAAATATTTAATCAAATGATATATCAATATAATCTAATAAATAAGATAATATAATCGACTATAATTGTATAAATATTAAAAATGAATTTAATTTTATTAGATTATATACAATAATAATAAATAAATATTATCATATATAATGTAATATAATAAGTATAATAATAAAAATAATATCAAGAATAACGATATAATAAATATTATTCTTATCTGATATATAATATTATCCAATAGTATTTAATATATAATAAGTACATTCATAAATTTTATAATCAAATAATATGCTCAAATGCTTCTAACATTTCAAATATTTAACCAAATAATATATTCAAATATAATTCTATCAATAATAATAGGTACATTGATAATATGATGTATGATGTAATGTATGATTCAATTATTATGATAATTATAAATAAAATAATGAAATAATAATAATAATTGAATTATTATTATTTTTATATAATACATAATGTTATACAATAATATATAATACATAATAATGTTGATAATAAATTGTATAGTTAAATAATATAATCATATATCTTAAACATTTCAAATATTTTGTCAAATAATATAATTAAATAAAATTATATAAATATGATTCAAAGAATTTAACTTCAATAAATTATAAATAATAATAATAAATTCATATTATAATATATAATATAACGAATATAATAACGATAGTAAATAATGAAATAATAATAATAATAATAATAATAATAATAATAATATTAATAACAAGAAGGAATAATAATAAGTACAAAAATAAAAATACAAGGTAAAAACGAATAAAATAAAAAAAAGTAAAAAAATTAATGAAAACAACAATAGAAATGATAAATAAATAAACATACAAGAAAAAAATTGTTTTCAACTTATATATTATTATATCAAGAAATACTGAAACCATCTTTTTCAGTTTGAATCAGTCAAAAATTCGCTACTTGAAATAGTCATTTGCAAGGAATCAACTTTTCATTCAACTATTTTTACTCAATTTTTCACTATTTTGTTTATTGATTTCAACTTTCGTTAACGAATTTTGACTATTTTTGAGACAATATTTCCACACATGAATCTGTTGAAATTGACTATTCAGTGGTGAAAATTTTGACTAATTCGAAAAGTGAAATTAGACTATTTGCTAGTAATGTCTTTTTCGGTGAAAAGAAAGTTTGAAATTTTATACTTCTACGTAGCACCTGTGTCGTTTTGGAACTCAGATCCTTCGATATTGGAAAACCAAGTCATAAAAACAGCCCTTAAGAATTCTAATAAAGCAGTAAAAAACTTTGGGATTGGAGACAGTAAATAAATCATTCGAGGAATATGAGAAAAACGTATAAAACTTAGTGAGATTCTGGGTTATATGCATACATGGGTGCAGGGAAAGGGGGGTTAAGGGGGCTAAAACTTTTAAAAAAATTCGGGTGAAATTGTGTATTGTTTCATGTAAAAAAACAAAATATAATTTAAAAAATCATGATAATTATAATAATGATAGTAAAACAGAAAGAATTATTGAAAATTCGATAATAAATAAAAGAAAGTAAATATTATTGAGAATTCACTTAAGTGAAATCAAGAAGACACAAAAATGGTTTTTTGCAAGTTCTTAAAGTTAACACAAAATCATATTTTTTATATTGATTTATTAAGGGATTTCTTTAAGACTAACTTAGCTGGGATAATAAGTAGAATAGTCAAGTTTTAATAATCGTTTGAATCCAATAAATAATTTTCCAAAATTAAAACTACGAAAGTTTTTGAATCCTGGAGCATCAAATCGTAGAAATTTATATAGAAATCTAAAAAAGTACAATAAAAAAAAGGAAATGGAAGTAAAATTGAGTTCGTGGTTTGATTTTTGTCGAGGGAACGCATTCATAAATCAAATTTCAAACTTGAATAACTTTTTTGATTTTGAGTTTTATAAAAAGTGGCCAAGAACTTTTTGAATTTAAATTCAAAAAGAAATATTAGGTTGCTTTTCGATTCGGATATTTTGTTACAACCCATATACACGTTGATGTCGATTTTGTAACGTCGAACGTCTGGTGAATAGGTCTTATGGGGAACGATTCCGAGTGGTACTTCATCGGCGCGAAATTGTACCCGAACGTAAAAGGCTGTGGATACCCTCCAATGCTGAACTGCACTATTTTTTACCGACAATACGCCACCATGGGACAGAATTTTAGCTGTTACTACTCAAAAGTGGATCCCGGGATAGTCATCAGCCACCTCGACATGTGGCAGGTCCTGAAACTTCCGTTTTTTGTCTCGTTAACCTCGTTCTCTCTTTCATCAATGTAAAAAAAATTTTTTTCACTCCTCCACCGAAATAACCACGATAAAACAACCCCGAAAAATCATCAGGAATGTCATTCAATTTTTTCTACAATCCCAGAATATAACACCAACTTCGTAAAAAAACTTATCGAAATTACGTAAAAAGTCCAGAAAATACTAAGTTTGAAAAAAAAGAGAAAATAATAGGGTCCAAGAGCGTCGCGACGCCAGGAACTTACAAGACCTGTAAATCTGCCACAGGTGTACATGAACCTCGTCTACGCGTTGGCGATTCCCATACCGTCTTTCATAATCTCGGTGATTTACCTCACCGTAGCCTATTTCAAGATTTACAACGAAGATGAGGAGGTTCTTGTGGGCGGGGAGGACGGGGACGAGGGCGCCGACGGGGATGGCAGCACCGGGACGCCGCTGCCACCGGCGAGCGGTGCCCTCACGCCCGGCAGCGAGGCCTTCAGGGAAGACCTGGCGAGCTTCGGACATCAGCTCAACATCGCCATGGCTGATGACAGCCGCGAGAGCCTCGACGAGATTTCAAATTCGTTTTCGAATCAAGGGTAAGACAAGGTCAAGACAAAGGAAATACAAAAAAAGGGACAGAGAACAATTACCAACTGGAAAGTAATCAACAGTTGCATCAACTTCCGTTTCATTAAGAACTTCCATTGCATCCACTTCCATTGCATCCACTTCCATTGCATCCACTTCCATTGCATCCACTTCCATTACATCAAACGTCCCGAACTTGGGAAACATTGTGTTTGCTCGATTTCAACTATAGCCTTGGCTTCAAGCAACGCGTTCTCGAAAGAATTTCACTCGTGGAAAACGAGGGATCGATTGTTGGAGAAAAGGAGGCTTTCGAAGGAAATCGAGCAACTCAGTGCGGAGATATCTTGGCAAAATACAACGGGTCGTGGCGTGACAAATGCTCAATGCGATTACACGAAAGCGTGCGGAGGCCTCCTTAGGGGGATTCGCAATTAAGCTTTCACGCTAAGTCGACCAGAAGCCTTGTGTGGAATTGCATCTTCAAGGAGTGTTTGGCCAAACATGCTTTTCAAGTGGGACAATAAATTTTAGGCGTTTCAAGTGTCAAGTAAAGAGTTCCTCTGTTTCTTCAATCTTATCTGGGAATTGGCTTGTTTGGCTTTGTTTGAATTTTGATGGAAATATGCGAGTAATTAACTATAAGATTTTTAACAGTTTTAGGTGAAAAGTTATTACGTATAGATATTTGAGATTTTGTGTGATTAGGAACAATTCTGAAACAGAAATTAAATGTTCATGAATAGAAACTAATGTCGGCGATAATCAGAAGTCTTGGGATTCTGATATTTCTGATTTATGTAGTTGAAATTACTTTTAGCATTGTACACTGGGGAAAAATATTATACTTTTTACTATAAAATATTGTAATCGTGATTCAATACAAAATATTTCACTTTTTGATGTAAATTTTTTTTTTTATTCAATAATATGTTCGTGAAAAATATTGACGAAACTCATTGAAAATAAAATACAGAAGACATAATGAATGGTCTTCATGTAAAATCACAAAGTTGGACAGAATTCTAAATTTTAAATTTTACTAACTCAAAAATAACAAAGATTCTGGTGAAAGGAAAATATTTTCTTCGACTAAATTCTAATCATAGGTATTTGGCTAGGATGAAGTAGGGAATACAAATTTTTTTAATTATTTGAACCTAGTGTACTATGGACAAAGAAAAATTATAATCGACGAGAATACACTCAATTTAAAAGACTTTAAATTTGAAGGCATAAAATTCTATAAATCTACATAGAAATACATATAAATACTGTCAAATTTTCCGAACCATACATACTTTAAAAAAAAACTGTACGTAATAGAATTCTATGAACGAAGCGTTTTTTTTTAAACCTGAACCTACAATCGACCAAACTTTGAGTTCTGGAAAATCAAGTTCTAAAAAGAGTAAATATCACTCTATAAAATACTCTGAAAAAATACGAAAATAAAGAAATTCGTCAAACTTCAAAAATCTATATAGTTAAAATTTTCCTAGAAATATATATAGTTGCTGAAAATCGATCGAAATTCTAATTTAAGTCCATCGAATTTTTGAAATCTATACAGCAATGTACGAAAATACTAAAGAATTCTTAAAAATTTTTTAAATACGAAGAAAATTAGAGAAGTTCTAGAAATCTGTGAATACTCAAAAACTGTATAAATATAATTTACTTGAAAATTCAAAAAACTTTGAATCTTACAGCATAAAATTGTACAAATCCATAAAAATACCAGAAAATTATTCTAACTACAAGATGCTAAATGAATAATATCCAAAAAAAGAAAAACACTGAAAATCTGTATAAAAGATACCTACTGTTTACTAAAAAATCAATTAATATACTCAAAATCTTTAAAATTTTCAATACTATAGCATCAAATTCTATAAAAATAACAGAATACTAGAAAATTAATTTAATAACATACAATACAAAAACTCTAGAAATCTACGAAAGACTTAAAATCTGTCGTGTTATAGTTCTCTCAAAAATCTTCAAAAATATCAAAATTTTTTGGAACTTCGATATCTAGATCATCAAACTCTAGAAAAATAAATAAAAATCCACAACAATATCATAAAATTCTTGAAGCTGTAAAAATACTAAATAACTAGGTATAGAAAACACCAAAATTATTAAGAAAAACAAAATCCCAATCTCAAACTTGAAATAACTAAAATCAAATTCCATTACATTTAATATAAACATTAAAAATTTGCAATTCTGGACTTCCATGACTTTAAAATCCCGAAATCCAATTAATTTAAAAATTGTACTAACCAGATCGTTAAAAGTTATAAACTATACAATCTTAGAGAAATATATTTTCCCAAAAAACTTCTCTCGAAAATTTTTTCTGTCCACGCCTTTGAGTATTTACCATATAAATAAAGTAAAATAAATAAGAAACTTCGATCAAAAAGTGCCATGTTCGAAATTGAACTACGATTACAATATTCTATAAAAAAAAGTACAATATTTTTTTCTCAGTGTACAAAACTAATTTGCAAAAATACATAAATTTAGTGACAAAAGTGCAGTCGAATTGGGCTAAACATTTTTAAAAACCATAATTTGAGGAATATCAAAAATCGGTTTAACGCCACAGACAATCCAAAATACGAATGATGAATTCATTCGTTCAGAAATTATATTATATAAATAAATAATAATAATTTTAAAATATTAGCATTAGTCGCACAATTTACCACCTCACATACCTAATTTTAACTACTTACAAATAAATAAGAATCACATACAAAACCCCTCACTGACTATAAAATAATAAACAATCATTTTCAATAACAGAAAAACTATTATCGTTTATTCTGACATCATCTTCACACAAGATAACACCATAAAACCCCATTCATATGTATTGAGAATAAATTTCCCCTAAGAAATCGTCTGCTACGACCAACTAAACATCGAGCTTACAAGCTCCCTCGGCATAAAAAAGCATCCCCTACGTTTCCATTATTTATAGTGCTACCCCATGAAATAAAGGGAAAAAACGTATATGCCTTTTTCACGTGTGATCGTAGACTCGGCGTCTTATAGTCTGCATCGACATACGTTGCACGTAAAGCTCGAGTCCCTCGTGTACATGGTCTATTACAGGGAAAAGCATGGATTAAAGATGATTCGATCGATGCTACGATTAATTCCTCAGAGACTCTGAATTTCTGCCCATTTTTTCACAAATCGCTAAATGTTTCAACTTTTTTGCACTTGCGAACTTTCCAAATTATTGAATAAGGTTCTCTTTTTCTCATTTCGAATCTCAGCTGAAAAAAAAGCTCTCGAGCTGAAAGTGGCACAAAAGATACATATCACTGATACTTATCATATGCAGGTTCCACGTCAACAAAGTCATATAAAATTCATTGAATTCAATTTCAGCGACTCCTCGTTCCACGATCCACATTATCATCGACCGAAATAAAGTCCCTCCCAGAAACAAACCTGACCCTCTTAACAATTCGTTCAAATCGCCGGATTCAATCTCTCGTAGAAACAAAAAGGGGAGAAAATATCATGAACCTCCCCATTCATATCTATCGTCAACGAATGCACTTCGAGAGCGTAATGACAGGCTTGACAATGCCAGAGAAAATAAAGTTGAAGGGGTGGTGGGGGGAGGGGTAAGTAGTCGGGAGATGTAAATTGCGGTGTGACGTGAATTTCCTGGGGTTATTGGGGGTGGAATCGATGTTTTTGTCCTTGCCTCTCTCACGCACGAGCTTTGCACGAGACTTACCCTCGCTGCGCTCTCTGGGAACAAACAGCTTTATCGTGAAAAGTTTTTATCATCCCAGTAAAAAAGGTGGGGAAATTTTAGAAAATGATCAGTGAGGAATTTGAAATGTTTAATTAAAGAATTTTTTTAGATTTTTGGATATGTCTTTTTTCTTTTCTTTCAGAAAGGTTTCAAGGAGATTTGAGAAAGATGTGAATAGCCAGTTTCAAGAATTGTGTAACGTAACTGAAATGTTTTTGAAACATGGCATATATTGGTCATGAAACAAAAATTATGAGAAATGTTTCAGAAAGATTTCTGTACCAAGTCAAGCATTCGGTAATATTTCAGAAATACTTTCATAGAAACGTCAATTTTAAATTTAAACACAAAACTTTTACATTAAATAATGGAAAAATCTAGCAATGCAAGATTTTTACACATTTATAAAAAATGTTTCAAAAAGAATGATCATTTTGAAATATTTCAGAAAAACCTTTGACATTGAAATATTATATTTCAGAAATCTGTGGGAAATTTTTCACGGAAACGCTTCATATATAGCATTTCAAAAAAATTGGAGACAAAATTTAAATGCAATGTTGCACTTGTGAATTGCCAGTTTCAATAATTGTGTAATGTAAAATGTTTTTGAAACATGGCATATATTGGTGTTGCCGACCATTTTCCCGAACAGCTTTTTTCCCGAACGGTCATTTTCCCGAACGGTATTTTTCCCGAAGGGTTTTTAATTTACCCGAACGGGAAATTTTCCCATCAGCCTAATGTCTAGAAATGCCATGGTTACGCATTTACAAAACAATTGACGCATGAACAACAACTGTCACATTCAAAATTAGAGAAAAATTTCTTACATGATAATTGCATACAGCAATCGCACACAGCATCAACCTTTGAATTTTATATCTGAAGAAACCTAATATGGAATTTTAACCACGAATCTTCTTATTGAAGACTCTTCTTATCAAATTTTTACCCCGACTCTTCTTATGAAATTTTTACCATGACTCTTTTTATTGAAGAAGACTCTTCTTATGAAATTCATAAAATAATGTATACAATTGAAATAAAAGTTAAATTCCAATTGAAATTGGGAAAATAATACTGTCGCGAAAATTGTCGTTCGGGGAAAAATACTTTCGGGAAAATGACCGTTCGGGAACTTGGATTCGAGAAAATGACCGGGAATCATATATTGGTTATGATACAAAAATTATGAGAAATGTTTCAGAAAGATTTCTGTACCAAGTCGAACATTCAGGAATATTTCAGAAATACTTGAATAGAAACGTCACTTTTGAAATTAAACAGAAATTTTTCACATGAAATAATGGTAAAATTTAACAATGCAAGATTATAGACATATTTAGAAAATGTTTCAAAAGAAATTTTCATTCTGAAATATTTCAGAAAAACTTTTGACATTGAAATGTTATATTTCTGAAAGCTGTTGGAAATTTTTTACGGAAACGCTTCATATGCAACATTTCAGAAAAATTGCAGACAAAATTTAAATGCAATATTGCACTTAAAATGTGATTGATAAGTTTCTGTAATATTACACTATAATTTTTTCTAGATGCTGTGCAAAAAACGTTACAAAATTATGTTAATATACGTTAAATATATTCAAGATCATTTTACAATTGTTATAATTTCAGAAACTAGTTAATATAAAGATTTTCTTTACAATTTCTACGAAATTCCATAAATAAATACATTTTTTTACTCTTTCTTTGAAAAAATTTTTTTCTGCCAAGTTTCACACACAAATATTGTTATTGTAATCACTATTATTATCTTTAATATGGACATTTTTATCATCACAAAGATCATTGATTTCAAGCTCGAATCATAATTATTATGAGAATAATCAATATTTTACGAAGGTTCAATAGACACTATATTTAATTATTATGATTGTTTGAAATTTATTTCAACATCATTTTTGAAGTCATAAAAATCTGTAGACTTTCAGAAAATAACTATGAATTTTGTAAATTGTGTTTATCATTTTTTTATTAAATATTTTGAATAAAATTCCATAAAGTAAAAATGCATATTGGTAATGATTCTCAAGAGTTTGAAAAGTTCATCAAATTTCAGGAAATTTTCAAAAATATTCTATAATCTATTCATCATATTTTTCAAATAGTTTTTCATGTTGATATTTTCTCATTTTCAAACAAATAAAAGTGAAAGATTTCCCCCCCTTTTTTTTTGATAGTGATGCATGACTATTTTTTTGCCCATGAAGATTGAATCTGGCAGCTCGTAAAAAAGTTGTTTTTTATTGTTAGGGACGGAAAAAGTTCTCGAAAGCGTGTGGAATATTTGATGAGTTTTTTTATGTCACTTAGGAAAAGGGGCATTAGTAATTTATGAATGTTCAATTCAGAGGATATGAAAATTTATTCAATGAAAAGAACATTGAAAACTGAAATAAAGATAAGAATTATTTATGGGCTTTCACCATCTTTCACTGTTATTTTTATTTTGTTCAAACACTAGACAAATTGAAAAAAAATCTAATTATTTCACTGCAAAAACCGGGTCTTTATTTCCGAGTTCAGTTTATTTAAAATAAATAGCAAAGAATGAAACGAACAAAAGTTTGACCTAATTTTACAAATGAAAAATCAAGTCTGAAAATATCCAATGTTCCAGTAATTTGCAGATAACTGATTCCGACGTGAACCAGTCAATAATGTCTACATTCCGACAAGGGGTTGTTTGGGGGTGAAGGGGGGTGGTTTAGATATCCGCAACTTGATTGAATTTTGGATTAAAAGCGTTCAGTTGCGTTACTTAATACTGGATTAATCAGGTAGAAGTTGTTCCTCGAAACGTCACATGAACATGGACTTGATTGAAAATATTTGAATTTCAAGTCGTGCTTTACTTTTGTAGCATCTTAAAATAAAATTGACTCTTTAGAGTGTATTTGTTTTTTATATGTAAAATTTAATTTCGCCCTCTTTTTCAATTATCTAGCACAATCTGGTAAAATCAAAAAGAGTGAAAATAGAGAGTGATTGAAAATTCCATTTTACAGGAACTTGAGCAAAACGATGACGACGAGTATCTCGACTCAACCTGGGCCGATAGCAGCAGTCTGAAGAGGCAGTTCCAGGGCTTGAAAAATATCTCGTGGAGGCCCCACTAAAAGGGCCCGATTCCTCGTCACGAGCCACATTTGCAGGGATCCAACAACTCTGTTTTTTCGAATCTTTTTCTAACAAAGGAAAAAAAGAAAAACGGTTTTCCGGTGGCGGGACGATGTGACGAGACGATTTATTTAGCAAGACGAATGAAAATGAATTTGCATCGTATACCGACGAAGCCTTCTGCCGATTGTACATTTGAAGCCGCGATTAGATAACGAGGTTTACACTCATAAAAAACAAACAAAAAGAACAAAGCTTGCCGAGCGATCATGCCGCACTTTCTCATCATCCGACGAGAACGCATTTTTACCCTCTCGAGCGTTATTTTTTCACGAGAAAAAGTATATGTACCATATTGCGAACGATTCCGTCAATTTTTCATTCGCTGGCGCTGTTAATTTACCGTTTTTCTCGCCCTCGAGCAACTTTTCAAAAAAAAAAAAAAAACGTAGGGCGTCGCTAGAGAGACATTTTTCTTAGGTATAAGATAACGAAATAAACTCTCACGTAGCTATCGAAAACTTGTAAATACAATATTTTTCAAAGTACTGGAAGTTGGACGAGACACAATTATACTAGGCCGCGTTTTTCCAAAATTAGGCTCTAACGAAGGGAGCGAGTATTTTTCAACTATACGAGTTGATCGCACGTAGACGCAAATTTTTCCTAAGAAGCACTAGTCTAAAGGATTCTAGGTAGAGTAATCATTCGGGTAAATGAACAGCGCCAAAACAAAAAAGGGAAGAAGAAAAAGAAAAACGGGAAGGGAGGGATCTTCTCGAAATCGGAGAACATTCTTTCGCTCCCGGTGTACACGAACACACGAGCACACGAGTATCCGTCTGGGGTCCCAAGCCCCGTCACAGAATAAACAACTATTGATAGCTGTTCCTTTTCTCTGACAATCGTTGAAATCACGAGTTCGTCCGTTTCTAAATCGCTTGAGATCGAAACTCTGCTGCTTTCTAGGCTTTAACGTCAAGCAATAACACTGTTTTGCAGTGGTTTTGTAACAGAGATGGCATATTTTCTTTTGTATTCAAAGCACCAAAAAAATTTTAATAATTTAGATTTTTACTTATGTTCCATATTAATAAACAAACAATTAGTTTCTGCCAGTGAAATTTTGAGCTTTTTTTTATGAATGAACATCAGTTTCTAACAAATAATTTCAACTTTCTTTTTTTTTTAATATAAAAAAATATAACTGTCCTGAACACGAAAATAATATTCCATCTCTGTCGCAGATTTTCCAAATTTTGTATAACAGTGTAATTTCCCTTCGGAAACAACTTCCAAGTTTCGGGATCTGGAGTCTTGAATTTTCACGAGAACGTCCACTTCGTGACTTGGGCGAGATTTCACGGTGAAAGTAATTGTTATTTTTTGAGCGTAAACGCATTCGTCGACAGAAAGTCACTGAGCTTTATAAAATTCATGCGTATGGTGTAAATAATTTTATCGATAACACATTTTTCAACCTATCATT
The DNA here is from genome assembly GCA_030522825.1 of Platygaster orseoliae. Taxonomy (NCBI): domain Eukaryota; kingdom Metazoa; phylum Arthropoda; class Insecta; order Hymenoptera; family Platygastridae; genus Platygaster; species Platygaster orseoliae. The sequence continues at coordinate 3,601 of JAPYZL010010665.1, read as the reverse complement.
GCCATGTGCTACAACATAACCTCACATTCTGACATTTTTTTGTTAGAAAAGACTTGATTCTGTAAATCTGTAAAATTATTTGTAGATAATATACTGGTACGTTTCAATCGCCTTTCATATCATTAATAGCATATCCTTGAATTGTAGTAGTATGAGGCTCAACATCCGTTAGGATATTCGACCGCTCAAAATGACGCTTTAGTTACTTCCATTAAAAAATTTTTTATTATGTAGATTTTTGGAAAAAACACGCTTTTATTAATTTATCGTGGCCGTCCACTATACTAAAATTTCCAATATCAAGTTTCTCGATTTAACATATCAAGCAGAAAATTGACTCCAGAAGAAAGTGAATGGTTTGTTAAAAATTTTTTTTTAGCAATTTTTATTGTTTTGTCAAATTTACGATTCGCCCAAGAACCAAAATTTCGTTCCATGTTCGAAAAATGAATAGTCGTTTATGCTCTTACGGTTGTAAAACGCATTATGCACCCTCTTCAAAAAAAATAATTTTTATCACACGCGCTTAGAGTTTGGACAAAAGAAATTACAACCTCAGATGTCTAAATAAAGTATAATAATGATGAAAATATTTATAATTTAGCGATTATAATTGTCAGAATCTAAAAGTAATTCGCTCTCATTCCACTAATTCAGCTCGTGCATAATAAATCTACTGCTCACTCTAGAATAATTCCCAGCGATAATTAACTAGAATTGCGTAAAATGTAACAAAGACGAAGCTCAAAAATGGATAACCCGATACACGAAAGAAACGACCCTCATAGATATTAATTTTTGGCAACCTAAAAAACCCTCTGAAAATAAAAAAAATGATTGTTTTTATGACTTAAGAACAAGTTGTCTGTGATCTACAATTATTGAAAGATGAAAAAGTAAAATTGTTCTAATGGTTCCTACCCATTTTCCGGAATACGTTGTTATGCCATGAGTTTTTCATGAAATTGGCAATAAAAAAAATGAAAACTCCGAAAAATCATCGAAACATTTCAATAATTATACTGAATTTGAAAAATTTTAGAAAACGCTCATTTTCATATTTGTACGAAAAATTCATAAAATGTTTTAAATGAAATGTCTAAGAATAAAAAAATTATGGAAAATTATAATTTGGACAATTTTAAAAAATTTCGAAGACTTGATAATTTAAACAAACTTTCCAGATAGTTTTTATTTCTTTTCTCACGAAACATGTTTTTTCATTTTCAAATGAGTGAATAAATTTGAAAAGTATTAAAAATAATGAAAAATTCCGACATATCAGACCAATTTTTATATAATTTGAAAATTTTTAAATTGTTTGCATTACGTTCAAAATTTTGAAAAATTGGAAATTTTTGATAACTTGAGATTATCAATAATTTCGGATTAAATTCAAAAATGATCGTACAATACTTCTCATAATCTTTTCATATTATTTTTAAAAATCAAACAGAAACATGACAATCTAAGAATTCCAATTTTAATAGCTCTATATGTGTATATCTTTTTTTACAAATAATAAGGCAATCTGAACTACCAAAGTCCAATACTCTTTTTGCAATATTTTAAAATTATTCTTTTTTTTTAATTTCATTGCGCTCTGTAATTTTAAATTGTCTTATATTATTTATTTAAATAAAAAAGTCTATTTGTGTTCTATAATTCCAAAAATTTTCAGTTTCCCGGAAAATCTCATTGCCGGATTTTCACGTTTCCGGAAAATGACCATGAATCAAATCTTGTAAGTACGAGGAAAACGAGAAGTTTGAGGAAAATTTTTTGGCGACAGAAAATTCTCGTTGGAAAAGGTGAACAAAAAAAAACCGTGCAAATTATATCCTTTGTAACCACACGCTTCCGTCTCAAAATTTCGTCGCGATGAATTTTAATTGACGGGGCTGAGACTCAGTCACGAAAAAAAGAGCGTACAATAGAATCTAGGTAGTTTTATAGGAGTGAACACCAAAATTGTTCCTTCCAACACCGATGATTTACGAACTTTCGAAGTAATCAAGTTCATGAAAAAGAACAATGCCAACCAGAGAAAAAATTTCCAATTTTTTTTCAAAAACTTCCCTCAATGGTCCAGAAGTTGATTCAAGTTTTGAAAATAAACTCCTGTTGAATGAAAAATAAAGGCGCCGTCAGCGAATCACGTGACGCTCGATTTATAATTTGTGTACACCGTCACCCAATTTTTTTGCACAAAACACAATGACACGCGCAAACATCGTCGACTTTATATTTATGTACAATACTGGATTATTATGAATTTTTGACGTTATTACGAATTACGATCTATTCCGTGTGAAAGTGTACATGGCTTTATCTGCGGTTCAACAATAAAATGTTGTCGAAGCTTTTTTCACTCTACCCTATTTTCTTTTTCATTGCTTTTTCCTCGTCGTTTACCGATAATCATTAAATTATTTAATTCCATATGACTTGAAATATTATAAAAAATTTTAACAATTGCAAGGGATAAATATAGAAGGAAAAGTCTCTTCATTAATTCGATTTCGTCATTTATTTGAACATAAATATATTATCAACGAAAATAGCGAATATTGTTTAATAAATCAATATCAACTGATTTTATTCACTTTTTATTGTTTTTCACTACTTTCAGACGTCCAAAAACTGCCTCGCCTTAAATGAATTTCAAAATCGATCTGCAACAAAATAAAAACATATTCGTAAATAAACTTGAACTTTAACATGCTATGAACAATTTTTTCTATGTTTAAATTTCAGAAAATAAACGAACAAAGCAAGTGTCATCTTAAGAATCAGGACTCTAGCCAAATTTCATCATGTAATATTTTTAAATTGGGAGAACACTGAACTACTAAATAAATGCTGAATTTACACAAGTTTCAAACTTTTTTGAAAAACATATTTTACCTTTTTATGCATTTTCCATGATTTCGCTTTCCTTCCTGTAACACAGCAAAACCACATATTTAACATATAATATAAAAATCATTTTGTTCAAGTACAATAAATGATTATTTCAGACTATCTACTACATCACTGTAATCAAACTGAAAAGCGAATTTCATTAACTTCCACATTCAGGGAAAGGTAAAAAAAAGGAGAAAAATTAAACACTCGGTCATTGAACAACAATGCTGAGTTTTGAACTGAAAGTTAATTCAAAACCATTTTTAGTCTGACGCAAAATTATTCATAATGTTTTTTTCATCATTTTGTACTACAATTAGACATAAATTAAAAAAAAAAATTAAAGTATCTCACCTTGAATAAACTCGAATCTTGAGAAGATAGTTGAGAAGTTAATTGATGCTTTAAATCCATCTGCAACAAAATAAAAACATATTTATAAGAAATTGTGTACTACTAACTATAAAAAATTTTTCGCAAAATTTCACTTTCAGAAAATTAACGAACAAAGCAATCGTCATCCCAAATATCAGGACTCTAGCCAAATTTCATCATAAAATATTGTTATGCCAGACATGATTGTGAAAAATTCTTTTTTTTTTTTCATACATGTGTTCGAATGGCCGCTTTTTTACGATAAATCGCGTGAACACAGCCCTCTTTTCGAGCAGCCATAAAATCAGCGGCAGAATTC
>JAPYZL010010649.1:0-17020 GCA_030522825.1 Platygaster orseoliae | reverse complement strand
ATATATATATTCAATAAATTTAATAATACATTCATATATTTATTATTATAATAATAAATATTCAGTGTTTAAAATTAATAGTTAGAATTACTAATATATATTTATGAAATTTCTTTTTAAAATTATTTTTAATAATTAATTTATAATTTATTTTTCAATTATTAAGTAAAATTAATAATAAATATTAATATATAAATAAATTGATATACAAGAAGTTAATAATTAAAATTAATAATTAATAAATAAAATTAAAAATTATAATAAATAGTAATTCATATTTATTAATAAAGTGATAAAATAAAATAAATCAATTGAAAAATGAAATGAAGATTTATTCATATTTATTCAAATTCATTTGAATTTCATTCAAATTTACATTAAATTAAAATTTCATCAAATTTAAATTAAAACGAAATTTAAATAAAAAATTGCTGAAATTTATTGTAATTTAACCAGAATTATCTTTTCAGGTGGGAAACTTCGAAAAATCGATTCCAAGAGCGGTGAATTCAAAGATGAAGGATTTGATTTCAATGTCAGCAAAGACGCGCAATATAATCAGAAGCACTACGAAGCTTTGGGCGAGGTTTTTACTAAAATTTACTAATTTCAGGAAAAATCTCGACTATTCAATAAATTCAACAAAATATAGTTGAAAAAAATTGAACATTGTTTTTCCTCTCTTCATAATGCACTCATTTATTTTTTGATTACAACTTCCATTTTTTCCATAAATTCCCAACTTATAACTTGTTAATACTTAATTTTAAAATGCAAAGAACCAGTTTAGTAAAATTTACTGAATTTGTTTTTCATTTTCAGGTCATCACTCAACACGTATACTCTTTGTTGGAAAAAGAAGGATTACAAAGATTGCCGCTGCCAAAAGAAGGAAGATCTTTGGCTGACAGATCTTTCATTTTTGCAACAGAAAATGCCTGGAGCAGTGAAAAATTACTTGTGTTGATTCACGGAAGTGGAGTCGTGAGAGCTGGCCAATGGGCGAGAAGATTGATAATCAACGATAATTTACAATCAGGGACTCAAATTCCCTACGTAAAAAAAGCTAGAGAATTAGGATACGCGATCGTCGTCTTGAACACAAATGACAATTACAGAACTTTGAATGATAAACAAATTATTATTAAGGTAAGAACTTGTCGGATATAAGAAAAAATTTATTTTATAAATTGGCAATGTTCATAAGGCAATTTGCACAATTTTCGTAAGGCCCAAAACATTTTGGGCCTTATGGGTTGGGCCCAATATAGTGAATCGCAAATTTCTGGTTCCCAATTTATCAGGCCCAAATTCACAAGGCCCAATTATTTTTAGGCCTTCTGGATTAGGCCCAAATAGTGAATCCCAAATTTCAGGTTCTCAATTTATTAGTCCCTAACGCACAAGTCCCAAATTATTTTTGGGCCTTATGCATTGGGCCCAAATAGTGAATCCCAAAATTTCAAATTCCCAATTGATCAGTTTCGAATTATTTTGGGCCTTCTGGATTGGGCCCAAATTTCAGATTCCCCATTGATCAGTTTCAAATTATTTTAGGCTTTCTGGATTGGGCCCAAATTTCAGATTCCCAATTGATCAGTTCCAAATTATTTTGGGCCTTCTGGATTGGGCCCTAATTTCAGATTCCCAATATATCAGGCCCAAATACACAAGGCCCAAATTATTTTTGGGCCTTCTGGATTGGGCCCCAACTGCTAGTCCCAAATTTCAGCTTCTCAATTTATCAGTCCCAAATTATTTTTGGGCCTTCTGGATTGGGCCCCAAATAGTGAATCCCAAATTTCAGCTTCCCAATTTCATCAGGCCCAAAAATAAATTTAGGCCTTGTGAATTTGGGACTTATTAATTGGGCCTTAGATTAGAATGCCCGATTTAAGTTAATTGAATTTAAATAAATTTAATTTTTAATGATGAAAACAAACCAATTTTCTTTCATTTACGAAATTCTTTTGACTTTTTTATGTTTTTGCATTCAATGCATAAGTTCGTATTTTATTTTATTTTAGGGAAGCGAAGACCCACACAAACATTTGGAAACAGTTTGGAATGATTATATTCAGCCTTCGAAAGCGAAAAATATCGCAATCATTGCTCATAGTTATGGTGGCGTCTGTACAGTAAAATTCGTGAGTATAAATAAGTTTAAAATCGAAGAAAAAACACTGTTTTTACAAAACTCATATATTTTTCAGTTCCAGTTATGATGAAGTTATTGAAATTGTTTTTTTATTCAATTTTCTTTTTTTTTTACTAAAAGTTTGATATTTTTGAACTAAATTTCTGAAACAAAAACTTGTTTGATACACGTTGCATTTTTTTATCAACTTTTTTTGATTAGATTTTTTTTATACTGATAATTACAAATTTTGTTGAACTTAGGTTCAGTAATAAAAAACTTTTCTTTTTAGAAATGAAACTTATAAAAAAAAAAAAATGTTTATGTAATTAGAAACTTAAAAAATCGTAAAGTAATGCAAAATATAGATAAATATAATATAGAGTAATATAATTGATTTCGGTATATATCTGATTATATTTGAACATTTTTATTTCAGGCCACGAAACACGTTGATGAGTTCAAAAATAGGATTTTCGGAGTGGCCTTAACTGATTCTGTCCACGTTACACCTTCAAAAGGAGCAGATCACATTATTAAAGTGAGTTGTATTTTTCATTTTACTGTAATAAATGAAAATTGAGATATCAGGAATTTAAAATAGTTGAAAATAATTCATAAATGAAATTTATTCGATATTTTACTGACTTTTTTTCACCAAATCTTAGGTTAAAAAAAAATTAGATTTTTCTGTTTTCATTTATTTTGTAAACACTTGGAGTACATAAATGTTATTAATTTTTAGAATTTATTGTAATGCTAAAAAATTTCGATTTAAATTAATTCTTTACCAGTTTTTCATTTTTTTTTTAGTGAATTTGTGAAACGTTACCATTTTAAATGAAATTTTTTTTATTTTTAGAAAAAATGAAATCGTGTGGTATCAGAAAAAGTTTGTAATAAATTCATTTTTACTTATTTTTATTGTATTTATGTTTTTTCTTTAAGGCTTTGGTTATTGAAGTATTTTGGAATTATTGTTATTTTAATTTTAAAGTTGTGATTTTTGAAATATTCGGATAATTACTATTGCGGTTTCCAATAGTGCCAAATGTGAAAAAAAGTTACTTGAAATAGAAATATTTCTGAATCTCAATTTTTTTTTAATTTAAGGGGTTACATACAAAGTTGGGGCGAAAAAAAAGAGCTGAGTTCGTGATTTTTTTCAAGGGTTTTATACCAATTTTATTTGAAAAAGTAAATGACTAATTCTTGGTAGTAGTATCTAAGAAAAAAAAAACAAGTTGAATTTTATAAAAATATTAAAAATTGCCGGAATTCTGGCCCTTTTCCCGAAACGCATTTTTTTTGCAGAGGTTTGCGGTGATCACTTTCCAAAACGAACCACTTAACAAAAATCAAAAAAGTAAAAAAATTCAAAAAGAAAAATGTATTGTGGTGTACTTGAACGATTCTTTTTTCATCCAAAAATTTTTTATTCTTCGTTATAATTTTTTGTTTAAAATTTTGAACACCTCGAAAATGGATTTTTTTATTTTTCATGGCTTTTTCTTTGGAAAAAATTTTGTTTTTTGAAACCGTTTCGTTCAAGTACACCACAATACATTTTTCTTAAAAAATTTTTTTACTTTTTGGATTTCTGTTGAGTTGTTCGTGATCACCGCAAACCTCTGCAAAAAAAACGCGTTTCGGGAAAAGGGCCAGAACTCCGACAATTTTTAATATTTTTTAAAAATTCAACTTGTTTTTTTTTCTTAGATACTACTACCAAGAATCAGTCTTTTGCTTTTTCAAATAAAATTGGTATAAAACCCTTGAAAAAAATCACGAACTTACCTCATTTTTTCGCCTCAACTTTGTATATAACCCCTTAACAAGTATTTGATGCTTTTGAATTTAATAAATGAAATTATCAACGTTTAATATGTAAATTTCAATATATTTTGTTTTAAAATTGTTTATACTGAATTTAGAAATTTTCAACTGTCAATTTAAAATTTTGTTAATTTTAAGAAAACTTTTAATAAAATTCATAAAGCAGAGAATTTTAGTTTGTGTTTTATACAAATAAATGTCGAGAATTTTTTGATTAAACTTTCAAAAATAAAGTTTTTTGAAATCCCATTTTAAACTGCCGAAATTTCCATTTCATTGAAATAATGATTAATTAATGTTCAAAATCAAGCTTTTCAAATTTAAAACGTTTCTGAAATAAAGGAAAATGAAAAAAAAATTATTTTTCATTTCCACCCACCCTGGCGAAAATGGGTGGATGCCATAGCGTCCACCTATCGTCCACCTTTGGACGTTATTTTTTAAAGCCCTATTTGAGCAAAATTAAATTATTTGGCTACTAAAAAATTGTTCTAATACTTCACAAATTACTCTCTTTGCACAATTATAAAGATAAAAGATGTTATTTCTATCGCAAATTTATAATTATCACGGAAATTGAGTCAGTCATGTAACCCCGAAATTTTTGTTTTGACATCTGTCAAAGTGCAGGAAATTCAAAAACAGATATATTTCAGTTTAGTCAAATCATTTACGAAAAATGGATTTTTTTTGAAATAGATCCATATTGTAGTGTATTTTTGAAAATGAAAAATTTTTAAATAATATTTCGAAGTAATTACTTATTCAAATAACAAAACCACATATATGTTTACTTAAAATTTTTAAAAATTCTGTGTAAAAACTGCAGAAAATTATTTTTGTTCAGGTATAACCAACTGCACAAAAAAATTATTTAATAATTTACACTAACCATATGTTAGTAGTTATATATTTTTCCTTCTTTTTGATAAATGGAGGGGTTTCTTAACCGACTGAATATTTTTCATTTTCAATGAATTGTACATTGAAAATTGCTCATCTTCGTTCGGTGATTGCATATTAAAAATGGACTTTTGATTAATGAAAGTAATTAAGTAAATGAGCTCAGTGTTGTAAAAAATGACCTTCAGCTGCTCAACTAGAGTCGGCGTTTTCGTCTTAGATCCTTAATTCCCCCAGACTGTATGCACGAAAATAAATGTTATGGAATGTATTACTTGACTTTTTATATATTTATAGCTCCACTTATATAATTATTATGTATTGCTTTGTTGAAAAATTAATTGATTTTTATTATTGTAGCTGTTTTCCTCTCAAAGTTCTTTATTATTATACAGGGTGTACCAAAATTCCCATACCAAAAAATACAATATGCCTTTTTGAATTACAAGTCGAAAAGTCCTTCACTACTTTTTACAAAACTCAAAATTAACAAAGTTATTCAAGTTTGAAATTTAAACAATAAACGCGCTCTTACGAGGAGTGTGAATAAAAATCACGTACCAAAATTTACTAAAAAAGATATTCGAGTTAGAAGTTTCAACCAATCAGATTTCTCAGATTTAAAACTCGAATATCTTTTTTGATTTTGAGTTTTGTGAAAAGTGGCAAAGGACTTTTTGACTCAAAAAAATATGAGGAAAATTCGGTTAGAGTTTTGTTTCGTGGTTTTTATTCCCACTTGTCGAAAAAGCGGATTTATTGTTTAAATTTCAAACTTGAATACCTTTTTGGATTTTGAGTTTTGTAAAGAGTGGCAAAGGACTTTTCGATTCGAAATTTAAAAAGGAATATTAAATTTTTTTTTGTACACCCTGTATGTAACAGCAATAGTAGTGTACAATAATTCAAAAATGAAAAAGTTCAATAATATTCGTTAAATATCAAAAATTAGGAATTAATTTTATTACTAGGAATTTGAGAACAATTTTCTTTATTTTTTCATTTATTTTTAAACGTTTGGAACTTCAGACATGAAAATTTACAATGTTGGAATTATCAATGAAATAATGAAAATAATTGTTAATTCAGAATTTGACAATTTTCGTAACATTTTCTAATAAAATTGTGTAAAACACAAATGAATGTCAAAAATTTTTTAATTTGACTTTTTAAATTGAAGTTCTTTAAATTTTCAACGCAAACTGCCGAAATTCAATTTACGTTCCATAGAAACAATTGTTTATTTAAAATCGAGCTTTTCAGCTTTTACAAAAAGTTAAAAATTCCTGATGTTGACGTAATTTCCTTTGAAATAAAACAAACTTTTGTTAATTTCACCAAAAAATATTTAGAATTCGTTTATATTTGAACTGTTTATACTAAATTTACAAATTTTCTTTTTACTTCTTTTATGGACATAAAGAAATAATAATAAATTCAGAATTTGACAATTTTTAAAAATTTTTTAATGAAATTGTCTAAAACACAAACGAATTTCGAAAATTTATTAATTTAATGTTTTTAATTGAAGTTCTTCAAATTTTCAACTTAAATTGCTAAAACTTCCATTTAAACTCATTGTTTATTTATGTTAATTTGTTTGAATTTAACTTGAATTCATGAATTTAATTATTTATTATGAATTCTCATTAATTCAATAATTTAAATTTATGAATTTATTTATATATTATGAATTTCATTAATTTAATAATTTAAATTTATGAATTTAATTCAGAATTTATAAATTTTGAAAACATTTCAAAGTTTTTCAAATTTTCAACTCAAGCTGCCAAAGTTTTCAATTTACGTTCCATAAAAATAATTATTTATTTATGTTCAAATTTGAGCTTTTCAGCTTTTACAAAAAGTTGAAAATTTTTAATGTTGACGTAATTTCCTTTGAAACAAAATAAACTTTTGTTAATTTCACCAAAAAATATTTAGAATTAGTTTGTTTTTAAATTGTTTATACTAAATTTACAAGTTTCCTTTTTACTTCTCTTTCGGACATGAAAAAATGATTGTTAATTCAGAATTTGACAATTTTCAAAACGTTTTGTACTAAAATTGTGTAAAACACAAACGAATGTCGAAAATTCATTAATTTAACGTTTTAAATTGAAGTTCTTCAAATGTTTAACTCAAACTGCCAAAACTTCCATTTAAACTAATTGTTTATTTATGTTAATTTGTTTGAATTTAATTTGAATTTATAAATTTAATTAAATTTATTATGATTTTAATTATTTATTATGAATTTGATTCATTTAATAATTTGAATTTATGAATTTAATTCAGAATTTTTGAATTTTGAAAACATTTAAAAGTTTTTCAAATTTTCAACTCAAACTGCCAAAATTTCAATTTACGTTACATTAAAATAATTGTTTATTTATGTTCAAAGTCGAGCTTTGCATTTACAAAAAGTCGAAAATTTCCAATATTGACGACGTAATTTCCACCGAAACGAAATTAACTTTTGTCAATTTCACCAAATAACGCTCTCCCTCAACTCGAGACAAAAAAAAAGCTCGTCAATCATTCGGTAATCGGGAAGCGATACATTTTTTACGAGAAATTTTATTAACTTTTTTTTCGCTTTTTCCACGGAGCTGAGATCCCCCTTTAATGACGAGATAAGGACGCCAGGGCGTGATAAAAGATTAAGACACTCCCAAGCTCTCCATGGACCAAGCAAACTTCTCTCGTTCGTTATCTCTAGACAATTTTTTACTTTTTTCTTTTTGCGATTATGTTTATCGCGAGACCCCTGGTCAATAGAGGGGGGGCGGGCGGGGAAAGGGGGGGGGGTAGTACATCGTCAACCTTGAGCATCATTTATGAAGACCTTGATGATTATCATTGACTGACGATCGGGTCGTAAAATATATATTTTGGAGGGGTGGTTTATTCAATTTCTTATGAGTCCAGTTTTTTATGATTCTGATAAGGAAAACTGATGCTTAGTGTGTATTTGAAATTATTATTCGGAAATAATGATGCTTTGATATGAAAAAATATACTTGGTAATTGATTTTTATATTTAAGGTAAAGTGGAACTCGTTGGACATTTTAAATTTGGAACTTTTGAAAGTTTGGATCCAATATTTTGGGTACCCTGTCACTTTCCCGAAAGCATTTTCCCGACAGACAATTTTCCCGACGATCTTTTTCTCGACAAAAATTTTCCCGACAGCACTTTTCCCGACAGACAATTTTCTCGACGATCTTTTTCTAGACAAACAATTTTCCCGACAGCACTTCTCCCGACACACTTTTTCCGACAAACTTTTCCCGACAAACAATTTACCCGACAACAATTTTCCCGACACTGCTTTTCTATTCTTTTACATGAATATAGCGGTAATGGATCAGTTTTTCTAAAAAGTTTTCTAATGTTATAATTTTTTTTCTTAATAAACCTTTTTCCAAATTATAAATTTTTCTAATTCATAACTGATTATAAGTTATAATTTTTTTCTTAATGGACTTTTTTTCTAATTTTCAATTTTCTCAAATAAACAATAAGTAAAAAATAATAATTTACGGTCAAACAATCAAAATAATAAAATTTATTGTAAAAGCATGCCTTCTTTGATTAAAAAAAGAACAATTTTTTTATTTTTGGAAACAGTCTGTCGGGAAAAATATGACTTAATTCAATCATAGGATTTTTTTCGGGAAAAGTGTTTGTCGGGAAAAAGGTCGTCGGGAAAATTGACTTTCGGGAAAATGGACAAGAATCAATATTTTGTCATGTTCTGATGAAAAAGAAGATTTTAATTTATGAATTTCAAGAGTTTGAAAGTTTTTTTCAATTTTCGAAATATTTTTACAATTTTTAAGTTATTTATCATCAGAATTTCAAGCATTTAGTTGAGTTCTTTTAGAAAATTTTTTTCGCATTTAATACGTGATTTAATTCTCTAAGAAAAATGTAAGAAACAAAAAGTTTCAATTTCTGGCGTTCTTTAGTTACTTTTATATTTCATTTTAATTTTATAATGATAAAGAAAACTTCACATATCAATACATTTTTTCGATTTCTAAATATTTTAGAAAGTTATTGTTATTATGAAAATTAATATAAATGAAATTCACGGGCTAGAATTTTAAAATATACATGTTCATTGTTTAAATAATATGGCGTCAAGTGATGATAAAGTTTAAGAATTTGACAAATACTCAATTTGTTTATCAGTGTTTAGAAGGACATAAGAAGTTTCACAAAGTAAATTATGTTTATAATATAACTTCTTTAATATGTAATATACGATATAATCTTTTGAAAATATACTTTCTTGAATATACTTATTTTATAAAATATGTAGATTATAAAAACGTCTATTTCTTGATGAAATTCTGAAGGTGACTCGCGCGATTCGAGTTTCATGTAAAAAAACTGGCAATAATAATGAAATTACGAATAGCCACCGTTTCAAGTATCACATTTGCGGTTGCGGTGAGTCGCGCACGTGCGACGTGTATAATTACGGCGGAAGGAAATACAAGTATCGCAAATAACGCGTTTCAAGATCGGTCATCTTCGACAAAAATTGAAGAAAGGTCTTCGCTTGTGGTTTTCAACTGTCTGATACGAAACCTTGCATTTCAATTTATATATAAAAAAACAGCACTTTGAATAAATTAAAATATGACAATTCCCAGTCAATTGTATCATTGTATTTTTCATTTATTTTATACAGTAAATTGAATCATACTGAGAAAACGAATATTTTAATTCATTCAACTTCATAAAAATTGAGTATTTGTCAAATTCTTAAATTCTATCATCACTTGAAGCCATATTATTTAAACAATGAACATGCATATTTTTGAAATTTTAGCCCTTGAATTTCATTTATATTAATTTTCATAATAACAATGATTTTCTAAAATATTTAGAAATCAAAAACATTTATTGATATATGAAATTTTCTTTTTTACAAACAAATCAACGAAGAAAGAGCAACAGCTTATCATTTTTGAGCAACGATCATAAAATTAAAATCAAATATAAAAGTAACAAAAATTACAATGCGAAATTTGAAAATATTACAAATGCGAGAAAATTTTTCCAAAAGAACTCAACTAAATATTCGAAATTCTTACGATGGATAACTAAAAAAATTAATTCAAAATTAACTTAAAAATTGACTTCACTGATAAACGAATTGAGTATTTGTCAAATTCTTAAATTTTATCATCACTTGACGCCATATTATTTAAACAATGAACATGCATATTTTTAAAATCTTGCTCTTGAATTTCATTTGTATTAATTTTCATAATAACAACAATTTTCCAAAATATTCAGAAATCAAAAAAATGTATTGATATGTGAAGTTTTCTTTATCATTATAAAATTAAAATGAAATATAAAAGTAACAAAAATTACGATGCGAAATTTGAAAATATTACAAATGCGAGAAAATTTTCCCAAAAGAAATCAACTACATGCTCGAAATTCTCACGATGAATAACTAAAAAAATAAATTAAAAAAAAACTTAAAAATGTACTTAAACACAAATAAACAAATTAAGTATTTGTCAAATTCTTAAACTTTATCATCACTTGACGCCGTATTATTTAAACAATGAACATGCGTATTTTAAAATTCTAGCCCTTGAATTTAATTTATATTAATCTTCATAATAACAATAACTTTCTAAAATATTGAGAAATCAAAAAAATGTTTTGATATGTGAAGTTTTCTTTATCATTATAAAATTAAAATGAAATATAAAAGTAACAAAAGAACGTCAGTAATTTCAACTTTTTTTTCCTCACTTTTTTCTTTGAGGATTAAATCACGTATTAAATGCGAAAAAATTTTTCTAAAAGAACTCAACTAAATGCTTGAAATTTTTATGATAAATAACCTAAAAATTGTAAAAATATTTCGAAAATTGAAAAAAACTTTTATACTCTTGAAATTCATTAACTAAAATCCTCTTTTTCATCAGAAAATGACAAAATATTGATTACCGCCCATTTTCCCGAATGCAGTTTCCCGACAGTCAATTTTCCCGACAAACACTTTTCCCGACAGACTATGTTCACGACAAAATCCTATGATTGAATTAAGTCATATTTTTCCCGACAAACTGTTTCCAAAAATAAAACGAGCGTTCTTTTTTTAATCAAAGAAGACATGCTTTTACAATAAATTTTATTATTTTGATTGTTTGACCGTATATTAATATTTTTTACTGATTATTTATTTGAGAAAATTGAAAATTAAAAAAAAAGTTCATTAAGAAAAAAATTATAACTTATAATCAATTATAAATTAGAAAAAGTTATAATTAGAAAAAAGGTTTAGTAAGAAAAAAAATCATAACAGTAGAAAACTTTTTAGAAAAACTGATCCATTATCGGTATATTCATGTAAAAGAATAGAAAAGCAGTGTCGGGAAAATTGTTCGTCGGAAAAAGTGTTTGTCGAGAAAAAGATCGTCGGGAAAATTGTCTATCGGGAAACTGCTTTCGGGAAAGTGACCAAGTACCCAAAAGATTCCTGTCCATTTTCCCGAACGCAGTTTCCCGACAGTCAATTTTCCCGACGAGCTTTTTCCCGACAAACACTTTTCCCGAAAAAAATCCTATGATTGAATTAAGTCATATTTTTCCCGACAGACTGTTTCCAAAAATAAAATAAGTGTTCTTTTTTAATCAAAAAAGACATGCTCTTACAATAAATTTTATTATTTTGATTGTTTGACGGTAAATTAATATTTTTTACTTAATATTTATTTGAGAAAATTGAAAATTAGAAAAAAAGTTCATTAAAAAAAAAAAATTATAACTTATAATCAATTATAAATTAGAAAAATTTATAATTGGAAAAAAGGTTTATTAAGAAAAAAAAATTGTAACATTAGAAAACTTTTTAGAAAAACTGATCCATTACCGGTATATTCATGTAAAAGAATAGAAAAGCAGTGTCGGGAAAATTGTTTGTCGGGAAAAGTGCTGTCGGGAGAAGTGTTTGTCGAGAAAAAGATCGTCGGGAAAATTGTCTGTCGGGAAACTACTTTCGGGAAAGTGACCGGGTACCCAAAATATTGGATTCAAACTTTCAAAAGTTCCAAATTTAAAATATACAACAGCACAAATTTTCACTTCACCTTAAATATAAAAATCAATTACCAAGTATATTTTTTTATTCCAGAGCATCATTATTTCCGAATAATAATTTCAAATATACACATTTAATCCTTCTAAAGAAGTTGTTAAATGTATATCATTTTAAAAAGTTTGGGTAAGTTTAAAAATGTTTAATAATTTTTCGTAAAAATTTAGAAATTTATGATTTCATGGGAATACTGTTTACTTGTTTCAGGTAGCCAGAAATTGGGTTTCGTCCGAAGAACCTTTAGATGAGCCAGAAATGACACCAAGCAACGATATTCAAAGAGTATCTGCAGGTAAAAAAAATTTATTTCAATGATGAAAATTAAAACACAAATAAATACAATATTTAAATATGGCTAAAAAATATTTCGTTTCAGGACATCCTGTGCACGAAATGACTTCTTGGACTTGCATCAACTCAGTCTTCAAATTTTTAGAAGATCTCTACCAACGTCGGATTGCTCGGCCAGAATTATAATTTTGTTTGTGGGATGATATACGTTATTGTACAATTTTTAAATAATCATTGCGTTGCGAGTAGCATGTGGATTTTGTAAGCTTTGTACTTTTTAAGAGTGTGATAATGCGCGGTTTGTGTACTTTGCGAGTGATACACAAAATAATATTTTACTTTTTTAAACCGGTTTATTACCTAATTGTAAGTTGTATGTGAAAAAATTTTTTATTTGATATGGAATAAATTATCAATTACCATATTTTCGTGGTTTTATTTTTATTTTTATTTCAATGAAAAAAATTTTCATTGAAATTATTTCGAATATTTTTGATTTTTTGATAATTTAAAGAATATTAAACAGTTTCTGTAATTTTACGAAATTCAAAAAATTTTTGGAATCATTGTAATTTCTAAATTTTGATTGATATATTGATAAAATTACGATTAAAAATAATATTTTTTTATTAACCATAATTAAAAAAATAAATTTACCATAAATTAAATTACCAAAAAGAAATTTACCATAAATTCTTGGATTTTTGGATTTCTTTTAAAAAAGCAGAAAAAAAACCATAGAGCGTGTTGAAAAATTGTACATGTCACTAAAAAAAAAGTTGTGAATATCAAAAAAAGTGTAAAATAAAGCCGATAAATGATTGGATAAGGGCGCAATAATTTAATCATGAACGATACAAACGGATATTCCCAGACGGAATTAGGAAAAAAAGCGAACGCGGGAGAGAAGTAGGATTTAGCGTGACGTTAAATCCGGCGTGAATATCTTGAAAGCAGCGAAATCGCATTAAGGATGGAAGTGAAAAAGAGACACTTGTCGCGCGCACTTGAGTTTTGAAGGGCCTGCCGAATCATACATACAGTTTACACTCGACGTGCGAGATAGAACTCTTTTCGTCGAGAGAAAGCAACTTCCGCAAATTGACAAAAATAACACGAAAAACCAAAATGTTTTTTAATGCCTATATTTCTTGTAAGTGTTCCGAAAGATGCAATATTTCGAACGAAAGCTCCTATAAATATTTCTAAAAGGTTGCGTGCCAATTGGGTGGATGTCAGAATAAATTAAATTTTTTATTTGGTAAACAAAAAGTGATAGGTAAAACTTGTGAATTTTGGCTTGGTGTCGATTGTGCACAAGTTTATGGTGCACATTTTATTGTGCACACATTTATTGTGCACAGGTTCATGGTGCACATTTTATTGTGCACGCGTTTATTGTGCACACATTTATTGTGCACAATTTTATGGTGCACAAGTTTATGGTGCACATTTTATTGTGCACTAAAAAACACTGAACAAAAATGAATGTGCACCATAAACTTGTGCACAATCGACACCAAGCCTAAATTTTTAGTCAGGTGAAAACGCGAATTGGCGTGCGGAAAGGCAGGTGTAGTAGGATTCCTACGATAAAACAAAGACAGACTTATGTTTCGCTTGATGCGCGAGAGAGAGAAGGAAGATGAAAAACCTGCGAACCCTGGCAGGAAATGTTGATTGGCTGGGCGAGGTTTGTGTACTATAGGTTAGTACAGGTTACTCTACTATAGGCAGCCGAATAAGCGGGATGGCGGCGGCCTGACCTTTGACCCAGCCCTCTGCGTGGTTACGCTCGCGCACTTCCCCGAATACCCCAAGGAAGTGTAATTACCCGACCACCCCCGCTCGATAACGCGTTCCCCCTATCCTTCCGCCATCCCTTTCTTTTTCCCTCATTCACCTGCACTCTTAGAAACATCGAGCTTTTTTATACACGGAAAAAACAGTACGGTTGTAGCATCTGAAACATACATACACGATTAGCTGTGTTGTATGCCAAGATATTATTTCTATTTCTATTCCTGTAACTGCGCATATTATTACTACTATATCTTCTGGAAAAACCAACGGATGAATAATTACCAATATGTATTGTTATCATATTTTTTCTTCTATTTCTGGAAATACCACCGAATGAACAATTACTGAAATATAGTGCTATCCTTTACGAAAAAAACAGTCGAAATTTGACTGTATACGGTAAAATTTGACTGTGATCTTGTACAGTCAAACTGAACCAAAAAAAAAGTTTGTTTGGAAGTTTTAGGCGTTTTTAACTATGTGGTTGTTAATTTATGCAACACCTGGAAGTAATTTCATATTTTTATTTATATTCGGAAATAAACCAGATTTAAACATTAGAAAAAAAGTTTGCTGGAGACGTGACGCAAACCTGGGACTTATCCATTTAAACACCTGGTATTTATCCGCTCGACCATTGATGACCTAGACATTTTGTAGAAAATTGTTTATTATCTGTTAAGTACCTACTCTGGTCGAAGTTGGTAGATACTATAAAGAATCGAAAAAAAAACAAAAAAAAAAACAAGGACATAATGTTCATTTCTATCGGTTTTCTAAAATGGTTAATAATGTATTAGAAAAATGAACTCAGAAGTTTGATTCTCTATTTTTTCAAAGTTTTGGGAACGTTTTAAAAAAAGGTTATAAAAATCTTTCGAATTAACGTTCTGTTTTTCGTAATTTCAAAATTTCTGATTTTCATAAAAATTTTGCCTTTTTTTATGAAAATCAAAACCACTAGTGCACTAGCTGCAGCAAATATTTTTTCTGATGTTTAAATCTGGTTTATTTCTAATTATAAATGAAATTGTAAAATTACTTCGAGGCGATGCACAAATTAACAACCACATAGTTAAAAACGCTAAAACTTCCAAACAATTTTTTTTTTTGCTCAGTTTGACTATAAACTGTCCATTTGACTGTACGAAATTACAGTCTAATTTGACTGTATACAGTCAAATCTGGACTGTTTTTTTCGTGAGGGCTAAGGTAGTGTTAACTGACATTCGAGTTAACTGTGAAATAGTTAAAGTTAGACTGTCAACACTCAAGTAAATTCACTTTGAAACAGTAAAATTTCGACTGTTAGTAGTTGAATTTTGTGTCAACAGTCAAAATGACTGTGACACACTCAATTTTTGACTGTTAACAGTGAAATCGACTGTAAGAGAAACAAATGTTGACTGTTGACAGTGAAATCCACTGTAAGACAGCAAATCTTGATTGTTGACAGTCAAATCGATTTACTCGGAAGAGTGTAAGAGAATGATAAGACTTTT
This sequence comes from Platygaster orseoliae, assembly GCA_030522825.1. Classification (NCBI taxonomy): domain Eukaryota; kingdom Metazoa; phylum Arthropoda; class Insecta; order Hymenoptera; family Platygastridae; genus Platygaster; species Platygaster orseoliae. The sequence goes on along the minus strand of JAPYZL010010649.1, from coordinate 1,409 downwards.
GTAATATTTGATAAAAACTCACAATTTGACTGTCAAAATTCAACTATAGACAAGTAAAATTTGACTGCATGACAGTTGAATTGATTGTAAAACAGCCAAAGTTTTACAGTCAAATTCACTGTAAGAAAATCAAATTTTAACTGTTGACAGTCAAATCAACTGTAAGACAGTCAATTTGATTGTAAAACAGTCGAATTTTGACTGTTTTCATCGTAAGGGTATCATATCTTCTGGAAATACCAATGGATGAATAATTAAAATTATGTATTGTTATTATATATTTTCTTCTGTTTCTGGAAATACCACCGGATGAACAATGACTGAAATATAGTGTTATCATATCTTTTGGAAGTACCAACGGATGAATAATTACAATATGTATTGTTATCATATCTGTATTTTCATACCTTCCGTTGACTTCTCGGCCTTATTAGTATCTGTAGCTAGGGAAAATGTTAAGGCATATAATTTTGAGGTTGTTAGATCTGTCAAAGCCCCAAACCTCTCAATTTAGGTGTTTTACACTTCTTTAACTGTCTTTTCCGAAATTCCAAGATATTCAGAAATGCCCAACACACTTCTTGAAATGCCTTATTTGAAATTCTAAGACACTTGAAAATGTCTTGTTCGAAATGCTAAGATACTTCAAAATGTCTTATCTAGGATTCTAAGACACTATCGAATGTCAACACAATTCTTAAAGTGTCTTATTAGAAGTTCAAAAACACTTTTACGTTTTTTATACCGAATTATGAGACACTTTTTAATGTTCAAAACACTTTTGAAGGTGTTTTAAGAAAATTCTAAGACACTTTCAAACGTCTGACACACAAGTTCTTAAAGTGATTTATCACAAAGACACTTCTTGAAGTGTCTTATTACAATTCAAAGACCTTCTGAAGTATCTTTTCTGGATTTGTAAGACACTTTTCAAGGTGTCTTTGAAAATTCAAAGATATTCAGACATTTCTACGACACTTTACAAATTGTCTTATTCGAAAATCTAAGACACTTAGAAGCGTCTCATTCGGAATTTTAAGACACTCTCGAATCTCTGAGATACTTCGTTAAGTCACTTATTTGAAATTGTAAGACACTACAATGTGTTTTATTCAGAATTTCAAAACACTTTTAAATGTCCAAGACGCTATTTGAGGTGTTTTATTAAAATTTGAAGACCCTTTTACACGTCTAAGATACTACTTGAAGTGATTTGTAAAAAATCTGAAGACAATCCTTTAAGTCTTATTTTGAATCGAAAGTTCTTGAAAAGTATCTTTTCTGGTACTCTAATACACTTTCAAATGTCTAAGAAACTTTTTAAAGTGTTTTTTAAAATTTTCATGATATTTTGAATTTCCAAGACCGTTCTTGAAAAATCTTATTTGTGAAGACATTTCAATGTGTCT
>JAPYZL010010631.1:0-11351 GCA_030522825.1 Platygaster orseoliae | reverse complement strand
TACTTTGAAGGGGACAAAATAGATATTCATGAATAAATAAATAATTCTTGAAAAAACATGAAATTCGCGATACTTTTTGAACAAACCTCGTATATGCTTTATATAGGTATTACATATCTTAAATATATGCATTATATATACCGAATATATGCTTTATACAGGTACAAGTATGTCATATAGGTCTTATATATGCTTTATATATGTCGTATATAGGTCGTCGTTTTCATAGGCTAATTATAAGTAATTGGATTATTGATTTAAGATTGTAAAATTAAGAAAAGATTGTTTTTTGTAGTTCCTGAAGAGAGTCAAATATATGACCGAAATCTAGATAAATAATTGGGTGTTAAAAATTATTACTCGTCCTCAATTACATTTTTTGGCTCAAATTGGTCGTTTTGAAAAATATTTATTTAAGCTTTCGGTGTATATTTTGCTCTCGAGTTATTATCGTTGTATAGAAATTATGGTTAAATCTATTGCTGAAAAATTTCGGAAACAACAAATGAAAAAAGTTTTCATCAAATTTTAAACTTTCGAATAGTTTCTCTTACGTATAAGATCTCCGAAATTCTAAAAATTTTTAAAAAATTGAAAGTTCCGAAGATTATCTTAAATTTGAAAAATCTGTAGAATTTTGGAAATTGCTTATAAATTATGTAGATTGTGTTCATAACTATATATCTTGGAAACATGAAAGATGTAAAATATGTTTTTCAACTCACAAAAAATATTTTGAAAAAAATGAAAATTGTCTAAAATTTTCGTGACTCATTTAATGTTGAAATTTTATTTAAAATACCGCTAAAATTAAAAAAAGAAACAATTTCTTATCGTCAAGCCTAGAAATTCTTGTTGAAGTTTCATATTATATAATAACAAAAAATTATTAATATATAGCGTATAATATATGAACTTCCAATAAAAACTAATTACAGTAATTTCAAAATTTGTTTATTTTTATTTTCACAATCTGAAAAACTCTTGAATTCCAAAAATCTGTAAATCGAATACCGTAAAATGAAGAGAAAAGAAATCATAAAGCAGTACGTGAAAATTTGTAAATGGAAAAGAAGCGAAATCGATCGCTTGGAGCCAATTAGTTTTCCAGTTGACTGAAACTCGAGCTTTCAACCACTTCGTGGTCCTCTTTAGAAGAGTAGTCTGGATATTTTCACAGAAAGAAATGCAAGTTAGGAATCAAAGATATAGTAGAAACCTTGAGTTTTAGTGAACTTAAAAAGTCATTGGCTCCAGGCGACAAATTTTACTTTTTTTCCTTTCACAACATTTAAAATATGTTATAAAAAAATTGAAAAATTTTCCCTCAGATCGCCATTTTTTTTCAAGATTATTCTTGACAAAAATTTCAATGGAAAAAGGGCCTAATTTCATCAAATTACATAAATCAAAAGAAAGAAACTTTTTTTATCAATTTTTAAATGAACAAACTTTCAAACTTGTGTTTTCAATACAATGTTGTTTTGATGAAAAAAGTGGACTTAACTTAAAACAAAAAAATAATAACAGCAGTTTTTTTAATATTAATTCTTCTTTATTATTTATAAAAAAAAATCAATAATTTTTCTACTTTTATGAAAAAAGGTGGAGCATTAAAAAAAAGTTGAAACTCACCAGGAAATCGACGTAGGAATCCAGAAGTAGCCCCGAAATATTGCCACGATGGGGAAGGATCACTTTCGTAATTGTTGACAAAAAGCGGATCCAGGAACTCGCTCCATTGTAGGGCCGCGGCAATTTCGTTGTCTGAAATGCCCAAACACCTCCCTAAATTATACACAACCCCGAAAGTCCGACCCGATAAATTTTGCGCGCAACAGCGCGAAACTCAGTCATCGATCAAATTCCGCGACTCATTTGCGGACCCTGATACATGGCCGAGCGTTTGCAGTACAAACAGCCACGTTTTTCACGAATAATGAAGGTTCTCAAGTCATTTAAATTAAAACATTAAAATCACGAAAAATTAAATGTTTATTTCTTGAGGAATTATTTATAATACCAGATAATTATTGTTATATGAAAAATGAAGAACTTTGTGTGAATAATATTTTTGAGTAAACAAGAAGAAATAAAAATGTATCTTGAGGAATTTTGTTAATTAGTGTTCGTCATCGATTTTTTATTATTATGAAATAACGTACAAGAGAAAAAATTTTCACTCACAAAATTCAAGTCGATTCAAGCCAAAAACTTGAGTTTGTATAGAATAGTTTTGCTAAAATGTAACATTTTTTTGGAAAATTAGTAACAACTTGAAAAATAATTTGCAATGCCAGATAATGATCGTAACCTGAAAAATAAAGAACTTTGTATGAACAATTTTCTCCAGTAAACAAAAAGCAAAAAAAATGTATCTTTATGATATGTTAATTATTGTTCATCATTGATTTTTTATTGATAACCATGAAATAACGCAATTGAAAAAAAAAAATGTTCACATACAAATCTCGTAAAGTTCAAGTCAATTCAAGCCAAAAACTCGACTTTATATTGAATATTTCTGCTAAAATGTAACATCACTTTTTTTGAAAAATTAGTAATAACTTGAAAAATAATTTTTGATCCCAAATAATGATCGTAAACTGAAAAATAAAAAACTTTGTATAAACAATATTTTCCAGTAAACAAGAAACAACAAAAAATATATCTAAATGGCTTTTGTTGATTATTGTTCATCATCAATTTTTTATTAATAATCATAAAATAACGTGCTTAAAAAAATTTTCACTTACATATCTCGTAAAACTCAAATAAATTCGAGCGGAAAATTCGACTTCATATTGAATATTTATGCTAAAATGAAACATCACTTTTTTGGAAAATAAATAACTTCTTTAAAAAAATTGTTTATCCGAGATAATGATCGTTACCTAAAAAATAAAAAAACTTTTTACAGTTTCATTTCATAGAAATTTGTATGAACAATATTTTCCAATGAACAAGAAACAAAAAATAAGTTTCTTAATGACTTTTGTTGATTATTTTCTATCATTGATCTTTTATTATTGATCATAAAATAATGTATACTTAAAAAAAAATTTCACTTACAAATCTCGTCAAATTCAAGTCAGTTCTAGCCAAAAACTCGAATTTGTGTTGAATATTTCCGCTAAAATGTAACATTTTTTTTTGGAAAATTTGTAATAACTGAAAAATAATTTGCAATCCCAAATAATGATCGTTACCTGAAAAATAAAGAACTTTTTACAGTTCCATTCCATAGAACTTTGTATGAACAATATTTTCCAGTGAACAAGAAGCAAAAAAAATGTATCCTAATTACCTTTGTTAATTATTGTTCATAATCGATCTTTTATTAATAATCATAAAATAACGTGCTTAAAAAAATTTTCACTTACAAATCTCGTAAAATTCAAGTCAATTCGAGCCAAAAACTTGACTTTGTACAGAATATTTTGCTAAAATGTAACACCACCTCTTTTTGGAAAGTTGATAATAACTGGAAAAATAATTTTTGATCTCAAATAATGATCGTGACCTGAAAAATAAAGAACTTTTTACAGTTCCATTTCATAGAACTTTGTATAAACAATATTTTCCAGTGAACAAAAAGCAAAAAAAAATGTATCTTAATGACTTTTGTTTATTATTGTTCATCATCAGTTTTTTATTGATAATCATAAAATAACGTGCTTAAAAAAAATTTGCATTTACAAATCTCGTCAAATTCAAGTCAATTCTAGCCAAAAACTCGAATTTGTGTTGAATATTTCCGCTAAAGTGTAACATTTTTTTTTCTTTTTGGAAAATTAGTAATAACTTGAAAAATAATTTTCAATCCTAAATAATGATTGTAACCTGAAAAATAAAGAACTTTTTACAGTTGTTCTATTTCATAGAACTTTGTATGAACAATATTTTCCAATGAACAAAAAGCAAAAAAATATATCTTAATGATTTTTGTTAATTATTGTTCATCATCGATTTTTTATTAATAATCATAAAATAACGTACTTAAAAACAAATTGTCACTTACAAATCTCGTAAAATTCAAGTCAATTCTAGCCAAAAACTCGACTTCATATTCAATATTTCTGCTAAAATGTAACTTCACATTTTAGAAAATCTCAATCTAAAACAATGAAGTTTTACTGATAGCAAGAGAATAGAACTGCATTTGATTATCACATCTCTAATTTATATAAGCCTAACTAAGGTATTTTACCATGAAGAACTTATCGTCGTTTGATTGACTTAACAATGCTGAGCGAGTAAGAAGCTTTCAACTTCGCAAATTGATCCACTTAAATGTGCGGGGTAAAATGTCACGATCTTGACTCAGTAATCAAAAGTGAAACTATAAAGCATTTTCAAAATTTTTTCAAATATTCCCCAATCACACCATTTCGACCGTGACCGAAAAATAACGAGTTTTTCAAAATTTTCAATCCTTTTTTCAAGTTGAGAAATTTAGAGCAAATTCTGAATTTTTCGTTATTCACGACTATTTTGAAAATTCTTAAACGGAGAAAAATTATTTGGCTACAGCAACCATTAATTTAGTGAAGTATGGACCCACCAAAGTTTTGGGTACTACAACCAAAACTTTTGTTATAGCAACTAATGTTAAATTTTTATGATTCTTAGGTTTCAATAACCATTTATTTGGTTATCATACCTAAAGTTTTGGTTGTACTACCCAAAACTTTGGTTGCTACATCATAGCAGTTTTTTGAAAGTTTTTCCACGTGTTTTTCCGTTGGGTAAACTCGAGGAAAATGAGGGAAAATTACCAGTGTCCTGCATCCCCGACGGCGTCAAAACCGCGGAAAGACTGACATTGACCGCGAGGTGGTCAAAGTGCCGATTTCCCACGAGAAGCATTTCCTTGGCTCCCGGCTGCACTTTTCCCTCGTCGGTGAAAAGATTGAGCCGATCGGAAGCATAATATTTTGGCGGAACGTTTCCTTCTCTTGGAGCCGAAACCGCTGCTTGTTCGGCACTCTCCATTAACCTCTGGAATAAAAATTTTTTTCCCAATATACCCGTTATATGAAACATCGGTAAACTGAAGAGCTAATGGGAAAAATGCATGATATATATGTCATTTTAATTGAATTTAAATTAAAAATTTAAATTTAATTTCCTTCTCGCCAGGGAAAGGGGCAGAAAAAATGTCCGGGAGGGATTTTTTGGAAAAATCTATCTCGATATTATTTGCTTAAAATCTATAAAAATATCGAACATTTTTAGAACACTTTGATTTCTAGAACATCAAATTTCAGAAAGCTTATAAAGAAAATAATATCAAGAAATTTTTTAATTTGTATAAATAATAAGGAAATATGAAAAAAAAATGAAAAATTATAATCTTAGTCACAAAAATTGAGTTCCATTATATTGAATACGTATATGAAAAATTAGAGAATTTTTCTCGTTCATTCATATAAACTTCCGTGAATTCATTTAATTTTTTCAATAATTATAGAATAAATTAAATGATTTGACGAAAGTTTGTTTGTTCAGAATTACGTGATATTTGCTCTTAAAGAACGGAAAAAATTTTTAAATCTGGAAAATAAGGAAACAGAGTATGAACTTGTATATAAATATATGATAATTGTTCGACTCGAAAATTTATAAAACTTTTCAACTCCGAAATTCGTAGGATTGAAAAATCTTATTACTAAAACTAGATCGTTAAAAATTAAAATTAATGAAATCATAAAAGAAATACATTTTTTGAAGTATTTCAGGAGTTTTTCAATTTCTGTATTTTATTTTATTCATACGATTTTCAGGTATTTTTTAGTATTTTTATGGATTTCTTCTATTTTCATCATTCACTTCATCAAATTTACAACGACTTTGAACTTTTTGTCACTTCATAGGTTTCTAATTTATTTATAAATTGATATAGAGATTTTGATAATTCGATGCTCAAAACTCTAATTTTAAAACATTTCCAGGTTTTTTAAAAATGTCTGGAAGAATTAGATATACGTAGATTTTTAATATTTTATTGACTTTTCATATTAACGCTATTTTTGTTTTATTTGTAAGATTTTCTAGCGTTTTCTAGTATTATTATAGTTTTTACTATTTCTCTTGATTTTTAAATACGTTTTTTTTCTCAAATTCGATGGTCTAGAATTCCAATTTTTATGAATCACACGTATTTGCTCAGATTTTTAAGAAACCAGCTTTTTCATAGAATTCTAATACTTTTATTATTTATTTAATTTATTTATGATTGAAAAAATTTTTTTCTATTTCTGTCTAAATTTATGGAATTCGATGCTCCAGAATCCAAAATTTCTTAAATATTCAATATTTTTATTAATTCTAGTTTTTTTTTAATATTCACTGGGTCAAAACAATTTCTCAGGTTTATTTATTTTTTTTTTATGTTCCTGACTTAACAATTATAATTACTATTCTTTTAAAGTCAGGATTACTTTTATTTTTGAGTAAGTGAAATTAGGAATCCTGAATTTTTTTGAAATTCGAGAACTGGCATTTTTTTATTTTCCATTCATACTTTTTCGGCATTACTTCATTTTTAAGAATTATTATTTTTATTTCAACGCATTATTTTGTTATTATTTGTATTTTTGTTGATTTCAAGGCTCATTATCCTATTATTTTATTTTTACATGAAATAATAAATAATTTTCTACTAATTTCATACAGGGTTATTTCAAATTTTTTTAAAATTTATTTTCAAAAATCTCACTTTCATCATTAGCAAATTTTCGCATGATCTGAATAATCTCAGGATTGTTGATATTTCCAAAAAAGTTTGCAAAAAAATATTGCGTTGAAAGGCGATTTTGTCATTTTCTTCATATTTTTCGATTTCTCTGATTGAAAAATTTTATTACAAAAACCAGATCGTCAAAGATTAGAAATAATGAAATCCTAAAGAAATATATTTTTTGAACTATTTCACGAATTCTCAAATTTCTGTATTTTATTTTATTCATACAATTTTCAGGTATTTTTTAGTATTTTTATGGATTTCTTCTATTTTCATTATTCACTCTGATTCACTCTACAAGCTTCTAGAATTTGATACTCAAGTATTCATAATTACAACGATTTTCAGCTTTTTGTGATTTCATGAATTTCTAATTTATTTATAAATTGATATAGAGATTTCTGGAATTCAATGCTCTAGAATCATAATTTGTATATATTTCCAGTATTTTTATTAATTTCTGGAAAAATAGGATTTACGTAGATTTTGAATATCTTATTGTTTTTTTATAGTGACGCTATTTTTAAATTATTAAGATTTTGTAGCGTTTTATATAGTATTTTTATAGTTTTCTACTATTTCTCTTGATTTTCAAATACGTTTTTTTTCAAATTCGATGGTCTAGAATTCCAAGTTTTATAAATCACACGTATTTGCTCAAATTTTTTAGAAACCAATTCTTTCATAAAATTCTAATACTTTTATTATTTCCTCAATTTATTTATGATTCAAAATACTTTTTTTTCTGTCTAAATTTATAAATTTCGATTCTCCAGAATTCAAAGTTTCTAAAATATTCAACATTTTTGTAAATTCTAGTTTTTTTTTTTATTAATCACTGGATCAAAACAATTTTTAAAGTTTCTTTTTTCAATGTTTACAATTAAACAATTACAATCATAATTCTTCTTAAGCCAAAATCGCTGTTATTTTTGAATAAGTAAAATTAAAAATCCTCAATTTTAATGTATATAAAGTTTCAAACGTTGAAAATTTTTGATCATTTTTGAATCGTTTTTGATCATTTTCATTTATTTTTATTACTTTTTACTCGTAATTGTTTTATTCTTCATTTTAAAAAATCATTATTCAATTTTTATGTTTTTCACGTGAAATTATTATAACTTTTCCCTAATTTTAGCAGGAGTTTGAACCTTCATAAAATATTATTTCAAAAATTCCCACTTTTCTTAATCGCAAATTTTTGCATGATCTGAATAAAATCCGGATTGTCGATATTTCCAGAAAAGTTTGAAAAAAATATTGCGTTTAAAAGCGATTTTGTTATTTTGTTCATATTCCTCGATTTCTCTAATTGTTAGACAGCCTGATTCAACGCTCTAGCGTCTCTCGTAAGTCATTCGCTCCTCGAAAAGCCAAATTCTAAACAGCTCATCGAAGATGCAAATTGACAGTATTCGAGAGGAAATCGAAGGGCGTAAATGGATGCAAGTTTACCATGACCGCGTTCATTTTGAAATCCATCATGTTCTTGACTTCGTTGGCCAAGTCCCGAACTATCATGAGGCCGTCTTTCTTCATCACTGCCGCATTTGCATTCCGGTATTTCTGTGGAAACCCAAAGAAACCGAGTTTTTTTATCCACAAAAGCTTTTCCAAGTTAAAAACATTACATTTTTTTAAATAAACAAGTGAATTCAGGGAATATTATTTAATATTAAAAAATCATAGTTTAAATAAAAATCGTAAAAATAATGAACGAATTAAACTATTCTACTCCATTCCTTTCTTTCGCACTCAAGTAACATTTGAGGTGAAAAATTCGCACCTTAATTAATTGAACTTGAGCTTCAATTAAATAGGAGTTCATTAAACTTAATTACTGGTGCTAAAACGAGTTCTGAGAAACGGTGAAAAACACACGATTTTTCTTGGCTTACAAAAAAACTCGAGAGATGTTTCTTGGGGTCCTCAAATACCTCAAAGTGTTTTGATCGTTCATAGAAATACATATTGAAAAACCTAAAAATAGAATTTATAGAATTATGTTGTTATAAAATTTAATATGGAACATGACTTGTGATTCAAGATAATTTGCAATTTTAATTATGTCAGTTTTACCTGAAGTGAATCGAAATATAATAAAATATAAAATTCATTGATGAAATGACAGTTATGAAGAAAATAATTTCTTAAAAACAAAAAAATACGTGCCATGTATGACGTCTCTGGTCGCTATGTTTTTTTTAGTATCCAATGAGACATCGTAAAAATGGCGCATCTTTAAAATAAATAATAAATCAAAAATAAACAAAAATAAATTTTACTCGCAAAATATTTCTTTCGTATAGTGAAATTATACTTACTCTTTGTATTTCTGACATTTTCGTGATTTGCCTGCCGAATTCCCAGAGATCGATACCGAACTTCAACGCCCAATTCCTGACTCTGTAAAAATATTTGAAACAACAACAAAAATTAGTGTCGTCAGCATTATAGTTAGTAGTAGGGCATAAAAAGTATAGTAATATATTTTTATGGGTATGGATAAATATTTCTATATCTAATGCAGGTTTTTCCATGCGCTAAGGAAAATATTTTCACAAGTATATTCTAATAAAAGTATAAAAAACTGATAATCTATTCGAATTGACATATTTTTCCAATTTTCCAAAGCTCAAAGAATTTAATTATAAAATCAAACAGCATATACATAGAAATTCCAAAAATCAGTGCGAAATAAAAAAAACGTTTCCTTATTCATAAACTTTCGGCAAACTCTCGAAATAAATCGCTAAGAACTTAGAAAAAAATTATTCATCACTAACACTGGGAGAAAATTCTAGTATGTTTTACTAAAAAATATAGTAATCGGGGATCGAGATGAAATATGGTAAATTTTACTATAAACAGTATTGTATTATTCAAAATATTCGTATTGCAGTAATTGGCATATAGTATAGTAATACTTATGAGAAAATGTAGAATTTATGATCATGTAAGGTTATTTTCCAAATCTTGTATATTGAGAACTGTTATTTATTGAAGTAAAAAAAGTATATGTTTAGCATTTTTTACTACATATCAACTTATAATTGCGATATTTGACGTTTTACTATACTGCATGGTAAAAATAAATCGCTATAATATAGGAAAAATAAAACAGTACTGTACATTTTCCTAGAATCTAGTGATTTTTCCAATATTTATTTTACAAATTACAAGTTTTTTTTTCTTAGTGTTCCTTTTGGAACCAAGAAAATTTTGAATTATTCGATGTATTTTAGATTCCTCGATTTCCTGAATTTTTTAAAAAAATGTCTAGTTTTTACTATTGCTATTTTATTTTATTTCTATTTTTTTCGAGTTTAGAAATTTCTTACAATTCACAGAATTTATGAATAATTTCTGATATTTGATGTTGTATGTTAACGATGTTTTTTGTACAAAAAACATTTCTTGATATTCTGAAAATTCAAAAACCTCAACTCATTTTGTGTAAAATAACGGAATTCCGAAAAACTTCCACAATTTACGGAATGTATCGACATTTTTCAAGATTCTACAAATTTAAAAGAAATTTTAAAATTATTGAAAACTTTTAGAATTTTCCATGATATGCATTGAATTAAATTTTTTTGAAACCTTTAATTTTTCAAAGTTTTTAAGACTCGAAGATTTTTATTCTAAACTGTTATTTATTTAAGTAAAAAATACAATATATTTAGTAGTTTTTACTCTATACCACATAATAATTGCTATATTTACGTTTTACTATACTGCATGGTAAAAATTAATCACCATAATAATTATATGAAAAATTAAAATAATACTGTACATTTTCCTAGAGTATAGAGATTTTTCCAATATTTATTGTACAAATCACTAGGTTTTTTTCTCACTGTATCATTTTAAACCAAAAAATGTTGAATTATTCGAAAAATCTTAGATTCTTCGATTCTCTGAATTTTTTAATTTCTGAATTTTTTTAAAAAAATGTTCTGCTATTAACTATTTCTATTTTATTTAATATACATTTTTTAAATATTTTTTTTATATGTATTATTTCACATTATTTTTTTGTAATATATTTTCTTTACTATATTTTTAATATATTTTCATTATCTATTGATTTCGAATATTTTTTAATATTTTAATATATAGAGGAGACTGGGGCAAAATGCGCAGTTTTTGATGTTATTAAATTTTTGAGGCAGCATAAGGGCTGAGAGGATCTGCAAATAGCACTATATTGTAGCACACATATGTGGCTACAATTTAGTCTCAGGCAACTTTAGTTCTAGTTGAACCTTATGCCTCATATATTTATTTAAAAAAAAAACGATTTTCTGCGCATTTTTCCCCACGGTGGGGTAAAATGCGCAACCTGTGGGGCAAAACGCGCAATTGCAGAAAAATGGGGTTTTCACGAGGTTGATTGCTGAAAAATTGTGGGAAACACAAAGTAAATGATTTCGTAAACAATTTCAATAAAAATTTTTTAGTTGAAAACAAAATTTTATTCTAAAATTTTTTATTTGTTAAGAACAAAAATTTTGTAAGTAGCGATCGAGTGTCCGTCGAACAACAGAAAAGCGTTTCGACGCGCAATTCGCAGACATTCTCTCGCGGACAGCCTTGCACG
>JAPYZL010010619.1:0-11976 GCA_030522825.1 Platygaster orseoliae | reverse complement strand
GAGCGACAAATTTTTTTTTTCCACAACTAATTAACGGCAAATTATGGTATGCACATTTTTATTGTAGTCCAATGTTGCCCTGCTAACTTTATGCACATGCGCTTATGTATGAGCGTGATTAGTCGTTGTCTATAGACAAATTCTCGCATTAGTCACCCAACGCCAAACGTGACAACTCCACTTCAACAAATTTAATTTAAATCATGACTTACCAGCGGTACGAAGAAATTGCAGAAAGAGAATGTTATATTAGTCTAGTGTCACCTGACTTTGTCTTCAAATTCATCAATTTTCACTAACGATTTTTTTAGAAACAATTTACATTTAAAAATTGTATTGAAGGCAAATATTCATATTTTCATGGAATATGAGAGGTCTTCGAGTCGTGTATTTACAAGTTCATGATGCTCGGAAAAAGTTTGAAAAATTGGAAGTTAAAAATAAATATTCGCTGGAAATGTTCATGTGATCGGAAACTGTTATTTATAAATGTTTTCTTTTGATTTCTAAAAAACGTTTCGTTGGGTTTTTTGAGAGCTTTCTATCCACAAAACTGGATAATAAAATTAGAAGATGATAGAATTAACTGAACTATTTTTATGCAACACAATGACGATCCTCGGAGCCAAGTAAAACTAAGTCATTAACATGAGTAACAAAGAATGTCAACTTTTGGCATTCTTTTTATTCCTAGCTTACGAAATGTCACAAAATTACTATATAAAATGAAAAATTGATGCATAAGGATGAAATCGAATTTTCTCCTCAATAAATTGCCATTTTATAACCGAAATATTATGTATACGAAACTTTTATATTATCTAAACTTTCGTTATGTTGATAAGTATGAATTTCAAAAACGAAATTGCAGAAATTCTCAGAAAAATAAGACATTCCTTTTTCGTTTGTAAAAAAACAAATAAAATTTAACTTTTTTATCCTCTGTTGTACTTCTAAAAGTTTTGTCCTTTTTTTCATGAATTTATCAATGCATTCTTTTGAAAAACTACTTTTTTTAAGAATTTTTAAATGAATGCATAGTTTTTTTGAGGATTCTAAATGATTTGAAGAAAAATCAGTATATATTTCAAAAGACGTGACTTCGAAATCAATCAAATATTAGCACATCTAGAAATTGTATAATTTTGAAATCCGAAAAATTTTTCATTGTATCTTTTTTTAATTCATACATGGGAATTTCAATCCATAATAATAATAATTTTAAATAATAATTGAAAATAATAATAAAATGGGAACAAAATTAAAATAAAACTAATAGTTGAAAAATTTGAAAAACTACTTTTTTCAAGAACTTGTAAATAAATGTATGGTTTAAATTTTTTTGGAATTCTGAATGCTTTGAAGAAAAATCAGTACATCTTTCAGAAGACGTGAATTTTAGAAATCAATAAAATATTAGCACAACATCTAGAAACTTTATGATTTTTAATTCCGAAAAAATGTTCATTCCATATTTTTTAATTGATACGTGGGAATTTCAATCCATAATAATAATAATTTGAAATAATAATTGAAAAAAAAAATTGAAAATAAAAAATTCATGGAAATAAGAATAATCGAAAAGAATAATAAAAATAAGTGAAAAAAAAAAACAAATAAATAGAAATAATAATTGAAAAATTTAACAAACTACTCTTTTCAAGAACTTTTATATAAATGTATGGTTTAAATTTTTTTGGGATTCTGAATGATTTGAAGAAAAATTACTACATTTTTCAAAAGACGTGAATTTTCGAAATCAATCAAATATTAGCACATCTAGAAATTGTATATTTTTTAAATCCAAAAAATTTTTCATTGTATCTTTTTTTAATTCATACCTGAGAATTTCAATCCATAATAATTATAATTTCAAATAATAATTGAAAAAAAAAATTATAATTGAAAATAAAAATAAATGAAAAATAAATAAATAAAAATAATAATTGTAAATTTGAAAAACTACTCTTCTTAAGAACTTTTAAATGAATGCATGGTTTATATTTTTTAGAGATTCTGAATAACTTTAAAAAAAAACGGTTCATATTTCAGAATTTGTGAATTTTTGTAATCAATCAAATATTAGCACATAGAGAAATTGTATAATTTTTAATTTCGAAAAATTTTTCATTTCATCTTTTTTTAATCCATACATGAGAATTTCAATTCAAAATAATAATAATTTTAAATAATAATTGAAAAAAAAATTATAATTGAAGATAAAAAACTATTAAAAATAATCATAATTGAAATAGATAATAAAAATAAATAAGAAATAAATGAATAAAAATAATAATTGAAAAATTTGAAAAACTACTCTTCTGAAGAACTTTTAAATGAATGTATGGTTTAAGTTTTTTGGGGATTCTGAATGATTTGAAGAAAAATCAGTGCATTTTTCAGAAGACGTGAATTTTCGAAATCAATCAAATATTAACACATCTACAAATTGCATAATTTAAAATTCCAAAAAATGTATCGTTCCGTTTTTTTCAATTCATACCTGGGAATTTCAATCCATAATAATAATAATTTAAAGTAATGATTGAATAATAATTTAAAAAAAATAATAATTGAAAATAAAAAATTATTAATAATATTCATAATTGAAATATTTGAAAAACTACTCTTTTTAAGAACTTTTAAATAAATGCATGGTTTTTTTTGGGGGGGGGGGATTTGAATGATTTGAAGAACAATCAATACATCTTTCAGTAGACGCGAATTTTCGAAATCAATCAAATAGTAGCACATCTAGAAATTGTGTAATTTTGGATTCCGAAAAATTTTTCATTCTTTTTTTTTTTAATTCGTACGTAGGAATTTCAATCGATAAATAATAATAATAATTGAAAATCTGAATAAGTAAAATAATAGTTTACGATTCAATTTTTTTTAACTATTTAGAAACCGCATAATTTGAAAAAATTTCATCTTCTAATAATTAATGATATCAATTTAATTAGATCATGGTTAGAATCCAAAATCCACAAAAGTAATAACAGTCAATGTCATCAAGAAATCTTGAAGAAAATAATAGTTTGAAATTAAATTCTTTAAAACATCATAATTTTTAATTCCAAAAAATTAATATTTTCATATTTCTCTCATACATCATGATAAAAATCAAAAATTCCAAGACGTAATCAAGCAACTTAAAAAAAAATTAAATTCATTTTTCTTAAAAATTCGCCTTTTGTAACACCTGAAATAGAACCACCAAATTGATAGACAAAAACATAAAAAATAAACAGAATGTTAAAAATTCACATATTTTTTTTACTTAGTTTTATTTGACTTTGAGGATCATAAAATTTTTGCTTTTTGCTTATTACGGTGCGAAGAAACATTAAATAAAACCATTTTTTATAAATCCAATCGCAGATCAATAGACTCGGCGCCGCCATGTTGGATAACTCGGTGACGTCGCGGAAGGCGAAAGAACCGAAAACGAGCGGGTCGAACGGGACCCAAAATGTGATAAAAGGCCCGAAATCGAAGAACGGGAGCAAATCCAGAGCTGCCAACAAGGACAAGGGCAAAGAATCCGAAATCGAAGCAGATGATCTGACGCTGTGGCAACACCCCGTCATTACGTTAAACTATTTTTTACGAGAATTGCTCATCGATTGCCTTAGTCTAGGGAGAAAAGTCTTAAACTATAAGTTAGCCGTGATAAGCTCGATTTTGATGGTCGCGCTGTGTTTTGTGGCCAGTCGGGTCGCGGGTCCTCAACAACAGGTGAATTTTTTTCTCTTTTTTCACTCTCATAAAGTCAAAAGTCACTCTAGAAGAGTGAACCACCGTTCTTAGAAAAGTTGAATACTAATAATCAGATTCCTCTTTAAAAAATTAGTTGAATTTTATTTAAATTTCTCTTTTCCACATGAAGAGAAATGATTTGGTTACAGCAACCATTGATTTAGTAAAATATGGACCCACTAAAGTTTTGGGTACTACAACCAAAGCTTCTGTTATGGCAACTAATGCTAAATTTTCATGACTAATCATTAAATTTCAATAACCGAAAATTTGGTTGTCATGCCTAAAGCTTTGGTTCCAATACCCAAAACTTGTTAAAAAATGCTCACTTTAATACTTAAATTAGAAGCATCCGTGAGTTTTATCGAATTCAATTTTTACTTTCTCGTTACAGATATTTCAAAATTTTGAAAACAAACTGATTTGGTGGCTTTATTGGGTGGGTTTGGGTGTCCTGTCGAGCGTTGGCTTAGGCACGGGCCTTCACACGTTCGTTCTTTACCTTGGGCCCCACATCGCAGCTGTCACGATAGCTGCATACGAATGTGGGAGTCTCAATTTTCCGGAACCTCCTTATCCCGATGAAATCGTATGTCCAAAAACAGTTGACGCAGCTTGGGTTGTCGGAATTTTGAACATCATGAGAAAGGTAATGCTTAAAGAAGTCATCGTTATGTTGTTTTTATAGCATTGCATTGAAATATGATTTGAAATTTGAATATTCGACGCGATAACTTAGAAGTTGGATGATTCTACAAAAGAACGAATATGTACACTCAGAAAACTCCTGCTTACAGTTGAAAGGGATTTCGTTTCAAAACTTTTTCAAAGGGAATTCCTTTCACTGTCAAAGACCGCTGCGTTTCATCAACAACCATGTTGATTTGCATCGATTTGAAACGCGTTTCCCTTTCAATTATATAACACATACATGCATACATACATACATACATACATACATACATACATACATACACAGGCATTTCTCTACTCTGAAATGAAAACGTTGAAAGGGAAATCCTTTTCAAAATACCATCGCAATCGCGTTTCATATTGAAAGACTATAATCTTTCACTATTAAAAACCGACCGTTTCAAATTGAAAGGGTAGCGTTTCATTTTGAAAGAAAATAGGTTTAAAATTCTTTCCCTTTCATGCTTAAACGGAAATTTCTCTCAGTGTAAGAAACTCGTTATGAACTACATTACCGAACAAACGATAAAAATTTATCGATTATTATTGTTTAATGCCTTTATTGCAATAAAGAAAATTTTAAATTTTATTTTTTTTGGATATGAAGATCGATGAAATAAACATTTAAAGAATAAGAAATCAATTTAAGAAATGTTTATAACGATTTTTTTATTGGTTTCATTCTGTAGCTACATAATGAAAATCAAAAAGAAGGGCAAGAAAAAAAAATTTGAAAATAGTTACGACTATGGATTTAATTAATACAAAATTCGAATTTCGAGAACAGAAAAATTTGTCATTTCGATATTTTATATGAGTAATTTTAAAAATTGTATATATTTTTATCAAAAAACTAAATTAAAGAATTTTTTTTTTATAATCAGCATTCAGTGTTTTTAAATAATTTTTCATTTAATAATTATAATATTTATTTAATAAATTTTAACAAATATTTTGGATGAGGAATTTGCAATATTGTACATTTCTTTCATCGGCATAAATAAATAAAATTTACTACATTCTTTGGCAATTTTAATTGGAAAAAAGATACTTATTTTTATCATAAAAAATTTCTGGACTGAAACTTGACTGTAAAATATACGGATCGTTCGAAAATATAAAATATTTTATTGGATGCTGCAAATAAAAAAGATGAACTTGTGTTCATTTATTAAATATTCTAATCGATAACTGTCATATAGTCGATTTAAATGTAATTTACCCAAAAATTCAAAATCGCACTTTTTGAAATTCTTTCATTTCTAGCCTTTCTTTTTAACTTTTATTTTCTATTACATCCTATAGAAAAATCAGTGTTAAAAACTCACGAGTGATGAAATGCAAAGTAATTGATTTTTAATTATTAAGCAGACATTTTTCTGTTCGTCAATACAAATTTTCCAACTATATCATTTTGCTAACGATAAGATATTAGTTTATATAAAAAAATTAAAAAAGAAAAACGTTGATATATGTATACGTGGAAAATAAAATTGTGAATTAATCAATTTTGACTATATAATTTTTATTATTTGTTTGCTAACGTAGTATATTCACAGTAATTGGAAGAATATTTTTTCTATTGATCCCTCAATAAAAAAGATCAAGTATTTTGAATTGCGAGATGTCGGTTTTTCGACTTAAATTCTAACACTTACAAAATAATTAATTTTAAAATAAAGCTCATAATAAATGATATTACTCTGAGAATTGAAATTTCAAAATTAAAATATACAAAAAAAAATTATATAATTTTTATAAATTTTGACATTGAGATAATGACAAAAATGGAACTGAAATATTAGAAATATTTGACATTCGTTACTAACAAATAATATTAGTTAATTATTGTGGATTTAAAAGAGTTTTTTTCATTAAAAACAACATATGATTTATTGACAAAGGAGACAATACTATATTTAGGAATAACTGTCTGAAACAATGTAAAAATAGCTATTACAATATCAGAATAAACAATTTCGAATTTTCTTTTCCCTTCACTTCACTTTTTGAAATATATGATTTTATGTCAAAATAGGAAGAATAAATACAAAAGCACTGCTAACAAATGTACGTGATTTTTATAAATATTCTACAATTAAAGGATTATATTTTTATATTGGCATTTTCTTTTTTTTTCATTTGAAAATTGAAAAGTTGAAAGGTTTGAGCCATTGTAAAAATGATATTCACAGTAATCGAAAGAATAAAAAAATATTTTGAAAAAAAAATGTTTAAACCCAAAAGATCAAATTTTTGTAACTTCAAAATTTGAATACATTTCAAAATTTTATTATTTATTTAATTTATTTAATTATTTAATTTTTTTTTTAATTTCAATTACTAATCTAATCTAGTTCATTGTGAGGGTTTCCATTAAAAAATAAAAATTATTTTGGTTCTAAGTGACCGTGTTGAATATTTAAATTATGAATAATAATAACAATAATAATAATGGAGCTTTGCACATTTACTGTAATAAACTGTCAAAGTTCTCAAAATGTGTCAAGTTTCTAAATATACGAAGTTTGAGGAGTCGTTGTTCTTTGGCGTTAACGATTTTCGGATTTAAAAAAAGGTCCGAGTGGAAGCGATGTTGTGGGGTACCGGAACTGCCCTTGGCGAGCTACCGCCATATTTTATGGCAAGGGCAGCGAGAACTAGCAGTCAAGGTGATGAAAACGAGGACCTTGAAAACCTCAAGGATTTGGAGGCCCTGGAAGCTTTGGAAAGCGGCGAAAATATTCCTTTCGTAATGAGATGCAAACTTGCCATGAAGCATTTCGTGGAGAAGGCGGGATTTTGGGGAATTTTGGCTTGCGCCTCAGTAAGTAACAATTACGAATTTTATTTACATTGAAAAAGAATACTCCAATAAAGAAAATTTTATTTTTTTGGATTGAACAATGAAAGAAATAAAAAATGTTGTAATAGTGTATGTTTAAATAAAGAAATCGTGACTGTACTGTAAAGAAAGTATACTGCAAAATCATTTGAAAATAATGGACGTAATTTTCTTTTTTATTGTGAGTTTTTCCCATTAATTAAAGCAGAGGATATTTTTTTGGTTCTCGTGAAAATTTTTTTGAGTAATTATAGCATGACTTTCCCGTAAAAAAAAAATTACGAAAATTCTTTGTTATAATTTACAGATACCTAATCCATTATTCGACCTCGCTGGTCTGACTTGCGGTCACTACCTCATTCCATTCTGGACGTTTTTCGGAGCAACGCTTATTGGAAAAGCTGTCATCAAAATGCATATTCAGCAGTTGGCTGTCATTATAGCGTTCAACGAGGAACTGCTAGACAAGGTCATAAACCTTTTGTCTTTTGTACCTTATGTTGGTTCCAAGTTTGAAGCGCCGTTGAAGCGATATCTTATGCAACAGAAGCAAAAACTCCACAGCAGGTCAACGGTAAGATCTCATATTTAGTTGGACTTTGAAAATTTTGGGAAAACGATAATATTCACTTAGTTACAACCTAAACAATAAATTATTGTTAATAGTTATTGCATCTGAGATCTTGAATTGTGTTTATTTTAAATTAATTACTCTCAGTAGAATTTTTTTCCAGGGGGAAAAATTTTTTGAAAAAAAAAAATGTTTTATAATTTTTAATATTTAACGATCTGGTCAAATACAATGGAATTCGATTCGCAAAATTTTAAAGTCACTTCAGTTTTGGTTTATTTTTTTTTTCTAATACTTATAATTTTAATATTTTTTTACTATTTGTACAGCTTGAAGAATTTTGTGATACTATTATGGATTTCTATTTAGTTTTTGAATTCGATACTATGTTTTAATCACAGTTCTAAAGAATTTTCATAGGTTCTAGTATTTTTGAATATTTCTGTATACAGAAGATTTATATATATGAATAAATAATTATATGAAATATAAAATAAAAATACGTTATTTTGAAATTTGTTAAAAAATATTTTATATGTTTAAAAAATAATGTAAAAGGTGTTTCAAATATAAGATGTATAATATAAAATATAATTATATAAAATAAATAAATAAAAGATTTACAGAATTCGATTATATAAAATGTAAGTTACGATAAATTTTTAGTATTTTTCAAAGATTTCTGAAAAATTTAATCTGCATAGATTTTAAGTATTTAAAAAATTTTGTAGCGTTTTTTAATATTCTTTTAGATTTCTGATATTTTTATTAAAGATTATTATATACGTTTTTTAAAATTTCATACTCCGAAATTCGAAGTTTTATAGATATTAAGTATTTTTGGAAATTTTTCAGAAAACAGTACATTTATAAATTTTCATAACTTTTAGTTTTTCTTGATTGTTTCTATGCTCGTAAATATTTTCAAGTATTTTAATATATTTGTATATAAATTTCTAAAATTATTATTTAGGCCAAATCAGTGATTGAGTCGAAATAATTTTTTGAACTTTTATTTTACATCATTCCCTAGTGATGTTGATTTTTATAAAAACCTTATAAAAAAACATTTTTTATAAAAAAAACTTTCAAAAATTGAAAATTGTTTATTAAAATATTTAATGTTTTCAAAAAAATAAACGTTTCAAAAAATTTTATGTCGATTTTATAAAAAACTTTTGATTTTTACAAAGATTTTGTTGTCTTCTTTAATAAAAAATAAAATCACTAGGGATTCTAGCTAAACATTTGTAGTTAGAATTCTGTTAAACTAAAAATTCTTCTAAAACTAGCATTGTTGTTATTTTTAATTAATGAGATTAAGAATTCCAAACTTCTTTTTACTTTGAAAACTTACATGAAACCATTTGTTATGTCCTTTAGATTTTAGTTATTTATTATTTATTTTTACATGAAATTATAATTAATTCCACACAAATTTCAGGAGGGATTTGAGGGAAGTTTTTTATGAAGGGAAGTTTTGAATAAATAAAAGGTTCTGCCAAACCAATGTAAATTGAATATTTTAATTGTGTCAATTCCTTAGAAAAAGACTAACCTTTTTTTTTAATTAATAATTTTTGTACATCTTTCAGGATGGTACAACGACAATTGCATGGCTATTCGACAAATTTGTGATGCTCATGGTCGGCTACTTTTTGATAACTTTGATTCACGCCCTCGCAAGAAATCATCATCGTCGACGGGCAAAAAGAACTAAAAGGTTAAGTTCGAAAATGCACTGAATTTAGCGAATTGAGTAAATGAAAGGAAACTGGAAAAACGAAAAGTTTCCAATGTGAAGAGTCAGCTTGGGTGGAGGGTGAGGGAGAAGAGAGGGGGGGGTGTTTACCGAAAAAACGTACGATGTCATATAATATTTCCTTTTTTCATGACTTTTCACGTACTTTATTTATTGGTTCCTGGCAAATTGTTGCTACCTTTTTCACAAGGACGAAGCCATTGTAAAACATGAAAAAATGGGTTCGTGGAATATTCTTCTTTATTGTCTGTAGATAAAAAAAAGCATAAATGATTGATGTCTTGCAATGGAACTTTTTTTGTTGTTTCCTTTAAAAATATATATACATAGATATATTAGGCTGATCATTAAAAAAGGCTCCGTAGAGTTCTTATTTAGGGAGTGGCTCGGTTGATATTGCAATGAGCCAGTTTTAATGAGCGCCCTAATGTATATATTATGATGTTGATTTATTCGTAAATGTATTGTATGTTTGCGAAAAACGCCATATTATAAATTACATTCCGTCATATACATATATGCGAAAAAGAACATTTTTACACGATTGATTGACGAGATGCGTGTTTCTCAAGTACAGCGAATCAAAGAACGATTCTTTACATATGTACATTGTGAAATAAATATTTGAAACGATTTTCAGTATCAAACTTGTCCGTTTATTGAAATTTCCATCATATTCAAAAATGCAAAATTTCAGAGCGAAAGGAAAATTATGAATTTCAATTATCGTCGGTTTCGTAAGTTGTTTATTTCCGTCCAATCACATACAATAACAAAAACTACACTTAAAAATAAAACCTATCGAACCTCGTGTCTTGATTTCACATTTTTACATGTTATAATTTTTTCTATTATATTCACCGAAGTCAACGTTTTTCAAATTTCATAACATCAAATATTGTTCAATACATTTATCCAAGAAAAATAATTTTTCTGATTATATAAAAACGAAAAATAAAATATCTATTTGTGCACTGACTTTCGCTCCGATTCATGCACAAATTAAAATCTCAAAATGGAACAATAGAAAATAAACATTTACAAAATCGTGGCAATGTTAGTAAAACCAATGTTCTAAGAACTAAATGATCATGATTTTAAATTACTATCGCGAGAAAAGGAAATTAAAAAATTCGCAGTTTTAACTCTGGCATACGTACACATCAGTGCCAGATAATTGCACTAATTATTATGCTCACCAAAAAAACGCCGCAGTAATGTGCAAGGAAGCTCAAATTTTTCAATTAAATAAAATGTAGTGTGTCACGTTTCAGTGTAACAAAAATCGCTTATTTTTGTACACATTTTGGAACGGCTTTGAGCATCCAAAACCCCTGTCAGCGTGCGTCTCTAAAATTGCGAATTCCGTTACTATGAATGGAAATTGAACTCTTAAAAAAAATATTTACTTGAACCAATCAATAGCAGTTTA
This sequence comes from Platygaster orseoliae, assembly GCA_030522825.1. NCBI lineage: Eukaryota > Metazoa > Arthropoda > Insecta > Hymenoptera > Platygastridae > Platygaster > Platygaster orseoliae. The sequence continues at coordinate 911 of JAPYZL010010619.1, read as the reverse complement.
TGGTGTTGAGTTAGAACCTTTCCTCGAACAGTTTTTGCAAGTTGGAACTGGCGACTGCGAAGAATGTCCAGGCAAAACGCTATCTTCTCCCATGCATCTTATGCAAAAAGCGTTCCCACAAGAGTAACAATGATACTGAAACAAAGAAGAAATGCCTGTATAGAATTCACGCGAACGTATGAAGTTAAAGAACAGAAATAAAATCACCTTGAGATTGAAAACGTCAAATTGCACCAAACAAGAGCACTGGTTAACGCTTCTGGACAGTTTCCAATCCAAAGCCACAGATTTCAATTCTTCCTCTATTCGAGAAGCTTCTGAAGATTCCCCCAAAGTTTCGTTCGTGGTTTCTTTTTTCGAAGATTCTGAATTTTCCCCTGTTATTTCGTTTTCTTGTTTATGATTTTCCCCTTCGTCTGAACCTTTTTCTTCGCTGCTTGTTGATAAAAGAACGCCCAGTGATTTCACTCTCTGTGAAGGGTTTTTTGGAATATTATCGTTGGAAAAATAATTGATTAATGAAATTCGTATTGGCGAACTGAAAAAGGTCTACTTATTAATCTAACATCAATTATTTCGATTTACTCTCGTGAATTTTTAACGCCGATTTTTTAATCAAATTTACTACACATTGAAAATTCATAACAAAAGCGAAAAATACAATAATCGAAAATTGTTAAAATTTGGATTCCATTGATAGAAAATGAAAATTATTAATAATTTCAGAATTCTGTAAAACGGTAATGAATTTCGACTTTCGATAATAGATATTTTTCCCATGCATCCGTAAAAAAGGTCACTTTATTTCTATAGAATGCGGGCACAAAAGCCCCTTTTTGGGGTACTCGGAAATCAGCGGGAAATATCAACAAAAACCCTGGGAAACATTCATAAATCACGGATCAGGCAAC
>JAPYZL010010612.1:0-10443 GCA_030522825.1 Platygaster orseoliae | reverse complement strand
AGAAAGTTGCGCAGAAGTCTAACCTTTAATTTGGTATATGTAACGACTTGATCCGATGTAAAATAAGCACTTTATAGCCAAAACCATTTACTAGGTCGTATTTGCCCCACCTTACCCTATACATTTTTTCTTAATGATCTCTTTGCAATGTGTGTTTTCGTTAAAATCTAGATTGGTATTTTCTCAAACCCAAAAATCTTAGATATTTGAACCTTGAGAAATAAAATTTTAAAATAACTAATACAATGATTTGATTAAATTAAACTGTAAATCAAGTTTTGATTTTGGAACTCTATTCAGTTAGTCAATAAATTGGCTGAAAATGGTATAATTCAAAAACCAGAACAGCACTTTATTTGAATCTTAATTTCATACTTTTTTACTCGCGGTTTTTGATGATTTTCTGAATTTTTAAGTATGATTCAAAAACGATGAAAATGTGATATATTTTTTTTAATTTAACAATGATTTTCAGTCGAAAGTAGCAGCATGGCTAGAGCGTATACCAGGAGTCAAAACAGCTAAAAAAATGTACGAGCAAGCAAGAAGTTATTTCACAAGTAAGAAAGGCAACAATTTTCATGACAGATGCAAAATTTTTTAACATACTTAGAAAATTTTCTATTAACATTATAACTTGGTGCGACAAATTTCAGATTTAAATTTATTAAATTTAGCGTCGATGATCCATATTTGCTTTCACTTTGTGGATGAAAAATTTCATGTTGCTGAGTGAAACGAATTGATCAAAAAATTTTTTCTCAGTTTCATTGCAGATGAAGTATATAGAAAAATTTGCAATTAAATTCAATATTTTTTCGGAATTGCAAAATATGAACATTTGTATGTATGCAACAGAAAATCGATTCCAAACAAAACGTTTTATTTGATTTTACAGTAATAGTAATATCCAATTACGGAGGACGTAGGAAAAACAATTTTCAGGGACGGTTTTTTGGAATAATATATTTTCTTCAGGATCTTATGATTTTGAATCTTTGAAAAGATCTGGTTACGTACTACTATTATTCAATTTTTCGAATTTTGGGAATCTAAAGTTATACAATTTTTGGAGTCCAGAGTCGTACATTTTTAATATAATGGAATTCTATTTTCGTTATTTTTAATTCACTGAGGTCAACATTTTTTTCTGATAATTTTGGTATTTTTCTTATTTCTTCAGTATTTGTACAACTTGAAAGATTTTCTGATATTATTATGAATTTCTATACAGATTTTAAGAATTCGATACTCTAGGAATCAAAGTTCTACAAATTTGTAATACTGTTATGGATTTTTGAGAAAATAAGAAGTATTTTCGAAATTTCCAGGAAAATCAAACCTACATAAATTTTAATTATTTTATGGATTTTTGTGTTTTTTTAGTATTCATGAGATGTTGTGGCGTTTTCTATTCGAATTTGAAGTTCTATAGACCTTAAGTATTTGTTAAAATTTTTCAAGATACAGTACTTTTATTATTTCTTGATATTGTATTGTTCAAAAGATTTTCTGGTACTTTCTGGATTTCTGCATAAATTGTTAGAATTCAAATTTTTTTTAAAGATATTTCCATTTTTTTTCATTATTCACTGGGTTAAAACAATTTTTCAAATTTCATCTTCTACATTATCCTACAGCAATACATTTATAATTATAAATCTGTTGAAAAAAAAAATCTTCTGAAACCATAATTGTTGTTATTTTTGAGTTAATGAAATATTGAAGTTTGAATTTTATTCAACAACTTACATGGAACGATTTGCTATGTTCTCTAGATTTCAGTAAGTACATTTCCACGTTGCTGACCATTTTTCCGAATCCCTTTTCCCGAATCCATATTCCCAAAAGGTCTTTTTTCGAACAGCCATTTTCCCGAAAAACCATTTTCCGGAACGATTTTTTTCCCGAATCCGTTTTCCCAAAGGGTTTTTAATTTTCCCGAACGGGAAATTTTCCCATCAGCCTAATGTATAAAAATGCCATGGTTACGCATTTACGATTTTTAAATTTCAAAACTGTAATAAAAATTTTTTATTAAGAAATCAAATTTTTAAATCGTATTTTTAAATTGATTTAAAATAAAATTTGAAATTAAAATTTTTTTATTTTAAAATAAAATAAAATTTACAATTTTTCAATTTAAAACTTCTACCATGACTTTTTATTGAAGACTCTTCTTATGAAATTCATAAATTTATACAATTGAAATAAAAGTGAAACTCCAATCGAAATTCGGAAATTAATACTTTCGGGAAAATTGTCGTTTGGGGAAAAATACTTCCGGGAAAATGGCCATTCGGGAAATAATACGTTCGGAATAATGACATTTCGGGAAAATGACCGGGAATCACATTTCCAATAATTTTCATTCATTTTTATTATACATCATGATGGTTTGTATTGATTTTCTTTATTGTTATTATTTTAATGCATTACTTTTTTATTTATTTTTCATAACTGTAACTTTCAATATTTTCATATGAAATAGTAACTGACTTTGTTGAAATTTTTTGAGGAGTTTAAATCCCCAAAATCTTCCTCAACCAACGTCCCTGATAATCAAAAGTTTTTTCCTTTAGACATCGAATTTCTCCGAATTTCTGAAAAAATGTGATCGGAATTAATGTTGCCAGGAAGTTACGACAAAGTTGTAAAAAGCGTCGATATTCTTGGAGAGAAAATAGACATCATAACGGACAACAACATAGTTTATGACTTAAAAGTAAGTCTTTGATGTTCAAAAATCCCAAAACAATATGTGAAAGTTGACCTACGATTTATTTAGACAAATTTCAAACTTATTCTAATAAACTTCAAATAAATTTGCTTTAAGTCATCTTTTCTAAAGATTCATTCATTGATGAAGTTGGAAATATTTTCAGAACAACGTACTCCGCGCATGGGGTTACGTGAAAACGATGGTTCTACCGACCTTCACGGTGCACGATTTTTCTGAGATGATCAATCACCCGGACGTTAATCTTGACACGGTATAAAGTTGTTTCGCCTCTAATTTCCAAAAGTAGTCTTTCAAAGTTTTGAGTGTTTTACCACAAACTTCAGAATATTACGCCTATCTCATGGGACATATTATTGATATGATAATCACTCAGTATCATAAATCGTTTGAATCTGCCTTCAAAATCTATGCAGACAAAGCTTCCAAATCCTATTTTCGACACGACTAGGCCGAATTTTTCAGATCCAACTACTAGCCAAATACGGGTACAATGCAGAGTCACACGTAGTAGAGACAGAAGATGGATATCTTCTGACGCTACATCGAATTTCCGGAAACAGCACTAACTCCAAAGTAAAAAACAAACCTGTCGTTTTCCTTCAACACGGAATCCTCGCTAGTTCTGCAAGTTGGGTCCTGATGGGTCCCAATAAATCGTTGGGTAAATGTCAAGATCATGTCAAATGTTTACAACATGAACGCAACGTTCAACTTTTGTAGGTTATCTTTTGAGCGACCAAGGGTACGACGTTTGGATGGGCAATGATCGCGGGACAACGTACTCAAAGGCCCATGTGACGCTTCCTGTTTCGGACCCCAAGTTTTGGGACTTTTCTTTCCATGAATTGGGGGTCTATGATTTGCCAGCGTCCATAGATTACGTCATTTCGGTGACTGGTCAACAGAAAATTTTCTTCGTTGGACACTCGCAAGGAACAACAGCCTTGTTTGTGATGTTGTCCGAGAAGCCAGAATATAATAGCAAAATCATCAAAGCCGCGTTGTACGCACCTATCGCGTACACGGAGCACATGAGGAGTCCAATTATCAAAATGCTGACTCAGATAAAAACACCTTTATACGTAAGAGTGAAACGAAGTTGGCATCAATTTTGATGGTGGAAATTTTTGAGTATGAAATTATTACTTATGGTTTTTCACTTGTTACAGTACACCCTTCGTTTTTTGCGAGTTCACGAATTCGCCCCCACAAACGCATTGCTAACCAAGCTTGGAAGGGACACTTGCGAAGCTTGCTCGCTCTATCAGGTTGTTTGCAGTAATGTTGTTTTTTTGATAACTGGGTATGACACCGCACAACTTAACATGGTGACTTTTTTTTAATTCTTTCCAAAATGAAAGTCTTTTGCGTTGCTCCTTTCTTATTTCTTCTTTTACAGACAATGGTTCCTGTCATTTTTGGACACGTTCCGGCTGGCAGTTCGATCAAACAGTTAGTTTTGAGATAATTCTACACGATTTGATTAAAACTCACTCATCAGAACTAAAGTTTGAAGAAAAAGGCGATATAGTTATTTTCACTCCGTGTTCACTCGTCTGACATCATAATTGAAATTAAACTTTTCTTGCAGGTTTTTTCACTACGCTCAAGAGCAAAGATCTAGTGAGTTTGGAAACTTTTAAGAAAGTGACTCATTGTCAGTCTGTATTTTACCTTTCGCGCATTGCCTTCTTCCAGAAAAATTTCGACAGTTTGACTACAGTATTTCGTTCATGAATATTAAAAAATATGGACAGTCGACTCCTCCAGAATATAAACTCGATAACACTGAGATTCCTGTTGCTCTATTCTATGCCACAAACGACTTGTTGGCTGATTACAAGGTCAGTTTTTAGAATATGACGCGTCATCTTTGAACGAAAAAATTGAATGTTTGAAATGAAAAGAAATTCGGGTTGATATATTTTTGCCTTTTAAATGAAATGCACCAAAAGGCGTTCAAAAATTACTTTCTAAAGTATTTTTATATTTCTAGGATATCGAAAGATTGGAAGTTGAATTGCCCAACATCGAACTTATCTACAAAGTACCATACGAGAACTTCAATCACATCGATTTCCAGTTCGCAAACGAAGCTGCTAAATTGATATATGAACCTACGATTACTTATTTCAAATCCCATTGAAATGAATTTCAAGCGTAAAAACCACTTGCGTAAATGATTGTGTACATAAATGCTCAACCAAAATATTCTGATTGTACATAACATTGGCATGTTAGATGGTAAATTAGTAGTACTCGTTTGTTTTATTTTTTTTTTAATTTTCAATTTTTACTTTGAAAAAATTGGTTATGAAAAAATATAATTGCACAAAACTAATGTACTAGTTAACTACTCTCACGTTCGAATATTACAATAACAAAGTATCGAATCTCAAAATGTGCTACACCTTGAAGATGAAAATGGAATTAACAAATTTGAAATTCGATATAGTTCAAGACGAAAAGTTGAGAGTTCGTAAGAAATAAACTAATAATTTGGTAAATCAAGATTCAAGATATTTTAGAAAAAATACATGTGTGTTTTTTTGGAAAACCCCCCACGAAAATGTTTATTATTAATTTTAATATATAAAATATAATAATGAAATATGAATTATAATAAACACATATATAAAAATATAGTTTAATAATATAAAATAGTAAAATTTATTTTTAATATTAAAATTAATAAAATTATTAGCTTTTATGAAGATATTTAATAAAATTCCTTCAAAACGATATAAAAAATTTTGTAGTGACATTTGTAAAAATACCGGATTTTATACAGATTTTATCAAGATCAAATAAAGTGATTTTACAGTAATTTTATAACTTTTTTTTTGGAAAATTGCTAATACTCTTTAGAATTGTATAAATAATTTAGAATATATAGAAGGATTATTAATATACGAAAATAAATATTAATATTATTTCAGAAAAATTGTTTATTACTTGTGTAATTATATGAGTCAGCATTGTCTATCATATTAATTAAGATTTTTCAGTATTTATTATTTTTATTCATTTTTTTAAACAAATTTTAGTGCTTTATACAATTTTTTGCACCAGGGTTTTATCGTCTGTTGCTACGACTCTGCTAGTCGTGAACTCGATTTGCTTGACAATCTGATACATATAGTTATTATGATAGTTGGTACAGGTTTTCGACACGTCAAAATATTTTGATCGTACCTGCAGTGAATATTAAAACTTTCTAGTTCGCGAAAAATTTTTTCTCGGAATAAATAAATTCTGAAAATAAGTAAAATCTTATCAATCTAAATTTCAGAGTACATACATATACAAATGTCAAACACGAGTTTGTTGTACTTTGCTTTCGGAAGTAATTTACTGAGTACAAGAATTCACTTCAACGTGCCTTCGGCAAAAAGAAAAGACATCGGAGTTTTAAAGGTAAGATGTCAAATGTTGAAAAAGATGGAAATTGGAATATATAAAATTAGTTTAAGAGAAAGAAATAAATAAAAAAGAAATGTTTTAGGCTGTTATTTTATTTATTACTCATTTTTATGAGTTAACTTTTAAAAAATTTATTGGTGTTTTTGTCCGGAAAAGAAAAAAAATATTAAATATTAAAAAAAAATTGTAATTCATATTTTTTCGCGATTTTTCATTTCCTCGAAATTATTTTCAACTTTTTGGGTCGTCTAAAATCGTTAACTAAATTTTTGCAATGTTTTGTGATTCTCTAAATTTGCTTTTATCGATTTGAAAAAAAAAAATACTATTTCAAAACTTGATAAGTTCAAGTATACGAATCCACATTTTTAAGTGCCCTTTTTCCGCCTGAGTAGAAAATTATTTTATGACACGTCGATTATGAAAAAATCATTTCTAACAAAAAAAAAATTATTCGAAGGATTTTAGACTAGATTTCAACGGATTTTCTAGAAGATGGAAAGGAGCTGCTGCAACAATAGTTCCGGAAAATGGGACTCAAGTTTGGGGTGCTATTTGGGAAATCGATGAAAACGAAAAGTCTGCACTAGACGCGCAGGAAAATGTTTCTGAGGGCATTTATTCTCCTCTCAAAGTTCAGATCAAAAATGCAAACAGCCAAATTTTCGAGTGTCTTACTTACCAGATGTGTCAATCACCGAAAGATTGTGGAGGGGTCCACAATTTACCTCACGAGAGAAAACCCTCAATGACTTACTTGTAAATTATTTTGATTTTTAGAGAAGAGGGTATTGATTGTACATAAATTTTTTGTGCATTGTTAACATTTTGCATATATTTATTTTGCATACAGATTTTTTTGTAATGGTCCATTGAGCATATTATAATTGTTTACATTCGTAAAAAACAATATGATTGTTCAGAATTATATCAACTTGTGCAATTATTGATAATAATTATATCATAATAATAATTAAAAAATACTTATAAATAATACCAATACTTGCTCGTGTTGCTGATCTGTACTGGTGATATTGATTTTTATAAAAACATACAAATTTGTATAAGATCGACTTTATGAAATTCTTATAAGAAAAACTTATTTAAAATAGTAACCTTTTAAAAACCTTACAAGAAACATTTTTCTTATAAAGTTCTATTTCCTGTAGAAATTTTTAGAAAATAATTTTTTCAAAAATATATGTTTCTGTGTAAAATATATACAAAAATTTGTTTTATAAGAAATTTTTCTATTCAAACAGTTTTTCCAAAAAAAAATATTTCTAAATTATTCAGGTTATTTGTATTTTTTAACTTTAGTTCATGACTATATTTTCAGAGTTTCCTTTATTCTTTGTTTTCTATGTTAATAAGGTTTTTCATCAAGATTTTGTGAAATGTTTTATATTGAAATTTTCAATAAATAATATTTCATATGATTTATTTTTTATAACATTTTGCAATTTTTAATAAAAATGTAAATGGTTTTTATGAGATTTTCATAATAAACAATAATAATAAAAATAAATATAAACTGAGTTTTATAATATTTTTTATAATTTTCATAAGAAAATTTTTTTTAATAGGAATTTTATAAGATCGGCTTTATAAAAAACGGAATTCTTATAAGAAATTTCTGATTCTTCCAAAAATTTTGTTATTTTTTATCATAAATAATTAAATATAATTTCAATTTGCACAAAAAATTATGCACAATCGACCGCTGCACAAAAATCTGTATTTACAATAAATTTATACAGAAAGTCAACAATGTATAAAAAATTTATGCACAATAGATATCATCCCAATATTTCACGTGAAATTTCACATGAAATATTTTTTTTTTTTGTATATATAATTTATTTTCATAAGTTCAAATATAGAAACTCTTCATGTTACTCTTGGTTTTTGGAGGTCTATAAAACGATTCTATTTTATTTCAGAGATACAATACTTGAAGGAGCTCAAGAAAGTAATTTGCCACAAGAGTACATTTCAATGTTGAGAACAATACCTCATAATGGATTTTCGGAAAAAGTCAACATGAAAAATTCATACTGAGTTTGACAAGACTGAAAATACGTCTATTTTATACGATAACATGGAGTTAATAAAACACTATTCAAATCTTTGGTATATTTTCATTCGTTGAAATGCAGAAACTTAACAAATCGATACTTTCGTTTTAAACTGTACATTAGTGACGTCATTTCCAGAAGTTCTCTTATTTGAAAATTTCCAAAATGTACCATTATTTCAATAAAAACATAATTGTAATAGTTTCTTCCATAATTATATACTCTTCACTCAATTTTTATTACGTTTGATCGAAAGTCTTGACTGTTTTTGAAAATTGTTTTTACTGATATTTCTGACATCAGCCAAAAAAAGTTTTTTTTGTACGACGCTATCTGTCTTGTGCATATTTTCAACAATTTTCAAATATATTCAATTTACATGCTGTGAATATTTTTGTGACACTCACAGATTCTTCCATTGCGTTAGGAAAAAGACGTCAACTAGGTTCCGAAGATGTTTAATCGCTTCCAAATGATGCAGTCTATACTGAACTTGACCCAGTCTCGACAAACGATGAGTGTAATTTCTTCGTCACGTACAGGCGTGGTTTTGGTTTCTCCCAAGAAACTTGTAAGAGTTGGAAGCATGTTCTTTTCGGACTGTAAACAAACCATTTTTTTGCGTCGTAAGCTTAGAGTCGTAAAAGGAAGTTTATATAATAGTACATTACGTATCGCTGGCACAATATTTTTATTTCCGAGTAGGAGGTTTGTAGGCCGAGGCATACAATCCCACGAGGGAATTACGTACTATATTTTATACAACAAAGGGGAAAAAAAGTGATTTGCCCTGCGAGAGCAGGACAAAAAAGTACACTTTTTTACCCTGCGTTGTATAAAATAATAAGTCACGTGGTCATCAGAAATTCGTAATCAAGCCGCACAAAAAAGTTGGAATCCCAAAAATCTAGCAATAAATCTTAGGTCTTACCAAAGTACATACCATCAAATTAAATATAGGGGATTTCGAGGTCGTTGATCATGAATTTGATACAGAAAACTATTTTACAAAGAAAATGATGCGTCAAAAATGAAAAAAAAATTAATTAAAACATACTGGCAGAAACCAAAATGTTTGATTTGTTTCAAATCAAGGGAGCTGATTCCAAAAAGTTTGAAGACTTTATTTCATAGCCTAGCTAGAAAGTTTAGATTTTCCACAAATAAATTGCGACGTGTTTAAATACAATTGAATTTCAAAGTTTTTCATTGAAAATTACTGGACTCAATTTATTTCTCGATTTTTTTTTCATCATGACACAATAATTTCCCATGTCATGTAATGAATATGTTCTCAGTTTGTTACGCATTTAAGTACTTCCATTGTTTATTATTGTTTAACTTAGTTATAGCTAATTCCAGAAATTATTCACTCACATCAAAATTATAAAATTTGAGTTATATATTATAACAAGATACTTTTTAAAGGGTTTAAAATTTTTTATCATCAAATAAGAGTTGGCTGATTACTGAAAAACAAGAACGAATAAGACGTTGCCGACCATTTTCCCCGAATGGTCATTTTCCCGAAGGGTTTTCAATTTTCCCGAACGGAAAATTTTCCTATCAGCCTAATGTCTAGAAATGCCGTGGTTACACCTTTACAATTTTTAAATTTTAAAATTGTAATAAAAATTTTCAATTATTAAATTAAATTTTGAATTCAAATTTTTTAATTTAAGAATTAAAATTAAATTTACAATTTTTAAATTACAAATTTTTACCATAACTCTTTTTATTGAAGACTCTTATGAAATTTATAAATGTATACAATTGAAATAAAAGTGAAATTCCAACCGAAATTCGGAAAATAATACTTTCGGGAAAATTGTCGTTCAAGGAAAAATACTTTCGAGAAAATAGCCATTCGGGAAATAATACGTTCGGAATAATGGCGTTTCGGGAAAATGACTGTTCGGGAAAATGACCGGGAATCCGAACAAGATCAATCTACTGAAATTAAATTCCAGGTAGTTTTTTAAACTTGTAAACCTAAGTACTTACGAAAATAATTTCAATTTTTTGCCTTCTTGGAGTGGCAACCAATTCGCGTAGATGAGTAGCTACCTTTTTAGCACGATCTTCTAAGAACTTTTTCTTTTTATTAACAGGTTGGCTGATAAGTCCCCGGTCTAACAAAGAAAAACACATTTTTTTGTCAAAATTCGTTTTTATTATTCAACATAGTTCCCTTCAAGA
>JAPYZL010010602.1:0-10301 GCA_030522825.1 Platygaster orseoliae | reverse complement strand
TTTGGTAAAAATTTCCAGTCGTACAGTTATATCTTTCAATCAAAAAAATAAGTTTTCAAAGCGAGCACTTCTCTCTCGCATGAACCAAAAAAAAAACCACGCGCAGTATATATACCGCGCTCAACTTATGCTACTGTCGACTCAGCCTGTCGTAATACTTCGGAAGTCGTATTAGGCGCTTTTTACCTGAAGCCTTATAAAGACATTAGCACTCTAATGGCATAGCCCCCCCCCCCCTGATGCATATAAATGTCACTTCTAATGGTAAAGGTTAGCTTTAAGCTCCTACATGGGTCGTGGCGACTATACGTTGACTGATTGATGTGGCATTTGACGACTATGAAAAAAATCGTTTCTCATAACTAGGATCATTCCTGAGTGGAAGAGTAATTTTTTTTTTCCGTCAAACTGTTTGGTATTTTTTTTTTTCAAACTGTTTCTTGGCAATATTTACTAATGTTGGAAATTATCACCACTTCGCCAAAAGTTTAGTAAATTCTACCCGCCGTTTCGATAAAATTTACAAAAAATTTTTTTGCGTGTACGCCAAAAACATCAGTATTTAACAAAAAATACTCTCAAGTCGATTAAAAAATCGCAATCACGTGTAATTTCACAAGCAATACAAATTTTTTGGTTAATTAAAAATAATCATTACTTCATTTAAAACTGTCAAACATTTAACAACAATTTGATCGCGGATAACATACGATAGTTTCTATCAAAATCAGATTCGTTAACTGTTAATATCTTTTAGTTTCCGTGTAACATTAATTTGTTTGGAGTTAAAATGAATGCTTTTAGCTCAAATACCTACAGATTTGTTAATAATAGTTGCCAAATTCATTTTTGACCAAAGACAGTTTATCTTAACTGTTAACGAATAATGTATTTGAAGCAACAAAACGGCTCAAATGAGTAGCTTCTAATATAACCAAAAACGATATTTATTTGCTGGTATCCAAGTATGAGATTTACTCACTATAAACGAATCTTATTTGATAGGAGTAAACGTTATTTTCAGTGGAGAAAAAAATTGGACATCACATCCATGAAAATGACGATTTTAGACAATTCTTTCAAAAAAGCAGGTCTTATCCGATTGAAAAGGCAACATATTGTTTTCTTTGACTCCTGAAACATTCATATTGTCTTTATGGTAAGCTGTAATTTTACTTCATCCTTTTGATGGATGTGGTATACTTTTTTTAAGAATCTATCATAAATAATTCATTTTCATTGATGTGCTTCTCTGCCAGTGGGAAAAATCGATTACAATTTTAGAATTTGTCAAAATTTTCATGCAAACATAATTTTTAATATTTCTTGCAGAGATTTTTCTCGAAAAACCTCTTTTTCGTAAATGATTTTCATGATAAAAAAAGCTGCCAGAAAAATTTTCTTGAAAAAATATTTTCAAAGCTGACTAAAGTATACATATATTGAAAAAAAAACTATTACCTACTGATCCGATCGACGCAATTGAATATAAAGCTATGTATTCCGTTGAAATTGGTATAAAATAGAGCACATTATCTATATTGTAACTATTAATATACGCGTACAAGAAATGTTTTTAACGATGTCTCGAAAAACTTGTTAATTGATTTTATGTTTCGGATTTGTAAACAAGTTTTGAACAATTCCTAAAATTCAAGTTGCGATTGATGTGTCGTTCGCATTTATGCGTTCTCCAAGTTGCCTTGCTTTTTTCAAAAGTTGAGTAACATTTTGAATAAGATCCAAATATTTCTCCATAAGTACTTCTTGTCAAAGTAACACTGAGTATTTTACAACTTAGCATTACGAAAATATGAGCATCCAAATTTGCACGAATGTAATAGCAGCCAATCATGGACAGTATATATAAATGAATTTCAATTCCAATATGGAAAACTTTTAATGTCAAAATACAACAATTATACCATATTACACCATTTTGTGTCAAAAATTTTAACGTATAATTAAACATTATTTTCTGTATAATCATAAATCAGTGTATTACGTGTTTTCCCAAAGGCCGGAACACAAAATCTATTACACTGAGAGAACGATTTATTGATATGAGTAAATAAATATTGTTTTGTCTCAAAAAAATACACGTTCCATGAAATAAAATTTGTTAACTGTTAACAATTCATATCTTGGAACAGTCCGTTAAAATTCTGATTTGTTAACAGTTAACAAATTTTATTTCATGGAACGTGTATTTTTTTGAGACAAAACAATATTTATTTGCTCATATCCAAATAAATATGTATTAACTGTCAATAAATCGTTCTCTCAGTGTAATCAAATAATTTGTTTTTAAAAGCATCCACATTTCTTTTATAAATTTTTGTCTGCTTCTTATTGAAGTACTCAGAGTTTTTTTGTCGCTTACCGATGAGCGTGCATTTTTTTACATTTGGAATAAAAATACCTTGGCTCATTTTTCCTTTTGGAAAAACCGGAAGGACGGATTTTCTGGTCTTGGTTACATATTCGGTCGATAGGGATTTTCATGCTACATAAAGTTTATCTTGGAAAGCAATTACTCTTGGTTTTGTACTCCCCTTGTTGCTGCTTTTGTGGGTTCCATCGTTGGACTGCACGGGACCGTTGTGAGCAGGGCGTGGCACGTTTTTTGCCTGCCGGGAGCTTCAGCAGCTCTTCCTATACACAGGCTTCGTGGAAAGGTCCGTAACGTGATCTGGGATATAACTCCAGAATATTTAATTTATGTATTGTAACTGGTTATTAGATCGGTTTTTAATCTGAAAAAACATTTTCTTTTTTCAAAGACAATGCCTAGCCTAAACATGTAATTAGATCAGTTTCGGTGTCGATTCTTTAGTTCGAGTATATTCTCTTTTTTTTACATTCCTTGTGAAGACTTCAAATGCTGATTTGCGGTGATATAAGAAAATATAACATTTTTTGGATGGAGATTATTATTCTTTTATCGTGAAGGTAAATTTTCAAATCAGCTCAAAGGAGATTAAAATACTGACACTCTCATCAGACATTGAAACTTTGAATTTTGGAGGGCAAACTTCGCTGCATTATTCATATTATTTTAATCACATTGCACACAAAGAGACACGACCTTTTTTGAACGACTTCCCAAAAAAATTATTCATATCCTCTCATAAATTTAGAGCTTTTAGGCTGGACACGTGCCAACTTTTTTTCTTTTCAAAAGAGGTTCCAGCTCAGAAATCATTTTCTAATTTTTTCCACTGAGTTCAAAAAATTGTAGAAACTAAAAAAACTGTTATTAAAATTATTACATGCAGTCGGAAGAATTTTAGGACTTTACTCTCTAAATCTGAATTAGTGAAATCGCCACTTTTTGAAACAGTGAAATTATTTTCACTGCTTTACCAGTGACTTGATATAAATACACTGGCGGAATAGTGAACAGAAAAAGCACGTGACTGAAATTATTCACTGTCGGAAAAAGTGAAACAATTTCCACTTTTTTAGAAGTGAGTTGTTTTGATTTTCACTGCCCGAAACAGTGAATCAAACTTATCTCGCTCAACTGTGCCTTTCACCATGTGAAAACAAGTGAGTGACTGGTGCATAGTGCGTGACAATTGTCACTATTTATTCGATTGTTTTTGTTTCGGGTTTTATTACTCGTTTTCTTAAATCGTATGAATACGCTTTTGCCATAAGTTTTGGACAGTTTAAGTTCGTTTAAGTGCTTGTGTCAGCTCGTGTAGAAACAAAAGGATATGATAAACGAATATGATTGCAAAACTCGCAAAAATGATGAAGATCTTAACTGAAATAAACAAAGTGTAACCTATTTATTGTGTTTTCCTTATATTCTACTGTTTTCCTAATAAAAATGAATTTTTTTAAAAGTGTCTAATTGACTCGCAGTGTTTTTAGAACAATTGGGAAAAATCCACTTTTTAATAAGTGAAATTTCACTATTTGTAATAGTCGGATTTCATTGTTTCACCAGTGAACATTTTATTTCACGATAAAGAAAATGCACTTTTCAATAAGTGAAATTTAACTGGTAAAATAGTGAAATTTTTGTGA
Source organism: Platygaster orseoliae (assembly GCA_030522825.1). Classification (NCBI taxonomy): domain Eukaryota; kingdom Metazoa; phylum Arthropoda; class Insecta; order Hymenoptera; family Platygastridae; genus Platygaster; species Platygaster orseoliae. Next base: position 6,263 of record JAPYZL010010602.1, on the reverse strand, counting down.
AATTTTTCGTACCAAACTCAACCCAAATTTTCTTAATATTTTTATGAGTCGAAAAGTCCTTTGCCATTGTTCGCAAATCTTAAAATCAAAAAAGATATTCGAGTTAAAAGTTTCAAACAATCAGATTTTTCAGATTTCAAACTCGAATATCTTTTTTGACTTTGAGTTTTGTGAAAAGTGGCAAAAGACTTTTCGATTCAGAAAATTATAAATAAGAAAATTTGGGTAGAGTTTGGTCCCTGGTTTTTATCATCATTTGTTGAAAAAGCGCGTTTATTGTTTGAATTTCAAAGTTGAATAATTTTTTTATTTTTGACTTTTGTAAAAAGTGGCAAAGGACTTTTCCACTCGAAATTTAAAAAGGAATACTGAATTTCTTTTTGGCGCGGGGACTTTGGTACACCCTGTATAATAATAAATAGTAATATTCAAAGCTTGAAATACGAATTTCAATTACAATTATTTCCGAATAATCAGACTTCTTGTGCAGTTAAGAAAATCAAGAAAAAAAATTTGAAAATGATTTCTGAGCAGGATTTTCTTACGAAAAGGAAAAAAGTTGGTTCGTTTTCCGTCTGGAAGTCTTAAATTTATCGAAAGATATTTATAATCATTTTTAGATGTCATTCCAAAAAACTGCCCTCCAAAATTCAAAATTCCGAGGCCTGACTCTAATTTGCCGTAAAAATTTTCTTGCGAAGGAGCAGGATTAGATTATTTTCAGAGTTTAATTATTCTTGGAGACAACTTAAACTTTTTGAAATACATGTTCTTTTTCAATCTGAAGGTATAGTATATAACTTTTTTTGAAGCCATCGTTTGTTTTTTGAAAATATCATTTTTTTCAGGAATTTTGTAAATACATGCAGCAGAATTATATACAAGAATCCGTTTGGAGAAAACTAGATCTTCTGTAATATCCTTAACTTTATTACCCACGACGAGTTACAGTTATTTTATAAGCAAAATCAATAAAAGTAAGAGATGGAAACACATCATTTATCAGTAAATATGTAATAGCTCTATTTTATTTTTTATCTACTCAAAACGTTAGAATTTTTGTTTTTGTAAAATTATGGGTTTTTATAATCTATATTTGTGTTTAAAAGTTTTCGAACAAGAGTTTTCTACTCTGGGAGAACTAACAATCACAGTTTAATTTACAAGTATCATGTTATATTGACTTTGAAATAGAGTTAGCGTTAATACACCGAAAGAAATCTTTGGTTATACAGCAACCATTTATTCAGTAAAATACGGACCAACTAAATTTTTAGGTATGGTAACCAAAGTTTTGGTTATGAGAATCAAAGTTTTCATTATGACTACCAATATAAAATTTTTATAACGAAAACTGTTGTAATTATGAACAAAACTTTGTTTGCCACATCCAGAAATTTAGTTGGTCTACGTTTTATTTAGTGATTTGGTTACTAGAACCAAATATTTCTTTCCGTGTAGCTTAAGAAATTCCCGACAAATCCTTTCAGTGCCTTTATGCTTTCAAAATCAAAATTAATTCATTTTTCGGTTTCACGAAATAGAGAGATATAAATTTTCAACTTTAAGAAGTGAATTCACAGGTAAATAAATTTGAGGTTTGCCAAATAATAAATAAACTTATGTACTTTCTCGTTTTTGGATATTACGTACAAAGTATACGTAATGTTTGTATGTGATATTTCGTATATTTGAATTGAATGTAATAATAATATTAAATTATAATTGAGAAGAAATTGCAAATAAATAATTTCATTATATGAAATTAAAATTGACACAACTAACATAATTTTTCAGCTACTTTTCGCAACACCATGTCGGTAATTTTCAACGACTGTAATAAGTACTACACTGAAAAAGTATTACAGCGATTTCCTTGAGGTATTCTTTCACTATTGTTTCAACTATATATTATTATAGTACTCATAAAGTATACTGTATGATTCGTATACTATAGTAGACTTGAATGTGATTAATGTTCGAAAAATATTAAAATTATGAAGCAAATAAAAAGATTCTTTGAGCTATGCTCTTAAGGGGGTCGTTTATCTTCTAACGATAAATTTCAGGCGTATTTTTGACAATGGATTACGAAAAAACTACATATGATATTGACACAAAGTTTTTTTTTATATTATTAGTACATTTAAAAAAAAAAAAAATTATTTTTTTTTCGTTACCTTGGCTTTTACGCGGCCTTGAATCGACTTCTGCCACAGTAGACTCTGTGACACGATTTCTCAGCTTCAGAACCTTGAAACATGAAAACAATTATATTTTTCTATTTTTTACTAATATGACTATGATTAGACACGAGCTTTTTAAAAAAAAATTTTTTTCAATTTTTTACAGCTTTTTTCAGCTAGAAAAACAGCCCGAGTCGAAAAATTTTGTCCTCAAAATATCCTCAAAGTCTTGTTTTATCCTTAAAATGTCCTCAATGTACCTAAAACGGAAATGAGCAGGATATTGAGGACTTTTTGAGGACATTTAGCTGCATGAAAACCTCAAAAAGTCCTCAATATGCTCCCGCAGGAGCATATTGAGGATAAGGTGAGGACATAAATGTCCTCAAAAAGTCCTCAATATCCTACTCATTTCCGTTTTACGTACTTTGAGGACATTTTGAGGATAAAAAAGAGGACTTTGAGGATATTTTGAGGATAAAATTTTTCGACTCGGGAGGGTAGAAAATAGAACTTTTTGTTTAAACTTGTTGCTATTTTTGTAAATTTTAAAATCTTTCAAAAAGCTTGTGTCTAATTGTAGTCGGATTAGTAAAAAGTGAAAAAATATGATTGTTTTCATGTTTCAAGGTTCAGAAGCTGAGAAATCGTGCTACAAATTTTTCTATTTCGCGCCGGCAGAGGTCGATTCAAGGACGCGTCAAAGCCAAGATAAAGAAAAAAAAGGATTTTTTTTTTTTAATTTAAAAAATGTAATAATGAAATAAAAAAAATTTGTGTCCATATCATGTATAGTTTTTTCGTAATTTATCGTCAAAAATACACTCGAAATTCAGGCGCGAAGGTAGACGACCCCCTTAAAAAAAATGATTCAATAGTTCGCATACAGATTTTAATAAATAAAAATTAGGTTTGTATAAAACTAAACTAATAATAATGAGAAATTACAAACTCATCAACTTATTTTATATGTATATACGATCTCACCATACCTTTCAACGTACTTATCTTTTTTTTTACAAAGAAGAAAGTTGGCACACATGAGACGTTAAACACCTTCAGTTTCAAAACTGACCTGTGGCTGTTTTACCATTACGATTATTAATCAGCGAAGCATATGTAATTTTATTCACTCAGCATTTACGGAATATGTAAATAACTACGTTATCTACATTCTTGATCAATTTAATTGCCCGGCACATTGAAACGCTTATAATTTCAACTGTGAAATTGCTTGAAACAAAAGTTTAATCATGCGGGAACGATAGTCTAGAATTACTTTTAGATATTGCAAATTGTTATCAAAACTTCAAATTTATAACATGATCATTTTTTTCGATTTCAAGGATCTTTACCTTTTTTTTCTTAATTACGGTCAACTTCATATTTCTAAAACGATCAGAATAAATTCAACTGTTCTTGTTTGAAATACTAAAAAACTGAATACTCATGTTGAATAAGTTAATAAGTAAAGTAGAGAGCTAAAAATATAAAAAATGCAAGGAAATTAAAAATAAAGCTCTAAACTTTCCATTGCACGTACCTGGAGTAAGTTACGCACATTCAGGAATTTCAAAATTTTTATTGATAAAACTGCAGTTAAATTTTGCTGAAAATTCACCATAAAACTTTATTCGAAAATAGATAATTAAATTGAAAAATTCAGTAGCCTTAATAAAAAAAAATTTTTTCATGAAATAAGTTACTTTATACAAAAATTTACGATGCTTTCTTTTACACGTTTACGAGAATAATGACGACTGCAATTAAAAAAAACTCGTTGATTGCGGTCTTCATCGAGTGAACGTTTTCATGATTTGCTTACGGATCAAAATTTATTGCGCGAGCGCTTTCCCTGAATAGCTTTCTCAACACTTTGGGCGGACGTGCCGCATTATAAAAGCGAAATGTGCTTCTCTGTCCAAAATGGCACTTCCATATTTTGGTAACTACTGGTCAGATCGAGCTCAAAATTTTTCCATTGTATTCTATACCATTTGTCATTCCTTACTGTGGTAGCTTTAACAAATTTTATCAGGCAGTTATTTAGAAAAACATGATTCTAAGTTTAGATTTTTCAATTAATTTAGCCTCATTTTCATACCAAATTATGAGTTTTTCACAGAGAAAAAAATTTGTTTGCATTGTACAGCTAATTATAATAATTTAATGAGATAAAAAAAAATTCATTTTCGTTTTTTGACCGAATTATGTGTTATAGAGTAAAGCAAAAATAGGAAGCGTACATCCATTTTTTTAGCTGCGATTCGTGAGATGGTTAGTTAAATTTATTGCTATTATTGGATTACAGAGTTTTTATAATGGTTAATAAAAAATATATTTTATTCCAGTGTATTTTTAGAAACGGCCAGTGGCTCTTAAATTTGCTGAAGCTAATTATAGACACACAAAAAAAACGAATTTGAAAGTAATGCAATATTAATTGTAAAATTTGTGACAGCTATGTGCACGGTTGTGACAACCAAATGTAAGGTTTTATATTTAAATATTATATTTTTATATCTAAAGAAGTTCTTTTTTTTCATATCGTCACTTCAAAAAAATTAATTATTGTTTTGAAAATGTTAATTTGGGTTCTTTTACTTAAAATAATTCATTATTGTAACTTTTAGAGATATGAATTATGACTTTTTAACAAAGAACACTTTATACTCTATTTTAAGATAAGAAACTATCTGTATGGAAAATACGCAGTGGAAAAAAACGTCGGTAACGTTGATTATGTAAATCCTAACTGACTGGGAAATCGCTAATCTTTGTAGAAAATATTTTCAAAGGATTATTTTACGTGAAAGTGAAAATTTATTGAGACAAAAAGAAAACCGGAAAATTTATACAGAGTATTTTTTTTCAATAAAAAAAATTCAGCTCATTCCTCGTGATTGAATGATAAAGCTCGATTTGAATTGATGAATATCGATCGTGCATTGAATTCAGATAACAAGTTCGTTAATTTGATAATGTACACGCACGAAGGTTCCCTTGCAAAATCCTAGAGAGAGTAAAATAATTATTGCTACGGAACGAAATTCTATAAAAAGTTTTGTTAATGATGTTAAGATTAAGTTGACAGTTGTTTCTACTTCATACTTTTACACCGAGTAGAAAAAAGAAAAGTATACTTTAATATACTTTAATCTCCTGTAGTATACCAAAGTCAACTAAAAAAGTAGATTCGGTATGCCAAGTCACCCAAAAGTATGCATTTGTGCCAATAACTATATTTGGGGATATCGATTGATATACTTTAATCAACTTTTGGTATATTCTGGGAGACTAAGGTTACTGAAGTATACTTTCGTTTTTTCTACTCGGGACTGTTAACAACATATATAGGTATAGTAACAAAGTTAACTATTAAAGCTTTTAATCAGGATTATTAACTTCAACTTTTTCATCATGACCTTGTCTTATCTATTAATACGACTTATATAGATTTTTTGATTTTTTAAGTAAAAGTAATTGTTTAATTAGTCAATTTACACTTAATTATAAATATTCTTCGAACCTAAAATTTTTTTTTATATTTTAAGCTTATCACTTCAACAATGAGAAGCTTTCGTATGTTATTTCTAAGGATTGCATAATAACAGTAAAAACAATTACTGTTAAATTATGTTTGACTTCACTAAAAGGTAAATGTAAAAAATAGCTATTTTGTTCATCAACAGTTTTAAGTATGTCGTTTCGTGGCGCGGACAATAATTTATATTTTCTTCATTTTATTTTAATATTCGGGATGACTTTCCAATGTTCGTATTAAATTTCTATCCATACAACTAATTTTTTATTTGAAAAGTGAAAATTGATTCGTTTATATTCCATATATATTATATAATCAATAAATTGAATGTGACTTTCGTAACTAAATATTAAGACAGATCTGAATATTCATTGCATAGAACCATGTACAAATCAACTCTCTAAATCTGAATTCATCAAATACAACAGATTGTATGTTGTATGAGGTTTGTTCAAAAAGTATCGCGAATTTCATGTTTTTTCAAGAATTATTTATTTATTCATGAATATCTATTTTGTCCCCTTCAAAGTAAT